>JAOEHQ010005214.1:0-17896 GCA_025447715.1 Asclepias incarnata
ATATATATATATTTATAAAAAGCTTTCAGATCTGATCTATATTCTTATATAGATCAAAATACATATTTTTATATATACAAATCATTTATAAAATCAAAGGAAATCATTAACACAAAACCTTGATTGAAAGACTTGATTAAAGGCTTGAAAATCTTGAAAGAAAGCAAGCAAAATGAACCCTATGTGTGTGTGTTCATTCACGGCAGCAACAACCAGAAAAAGTGAGGTTTTACATTGTATTTATAGTAGGAAACTAGGGCATGGAACCTAGTTAACGGCTAACGGAGTTTTTCTTACATTTTTAGTCCTTTTAACGACCGGTAAAGCATCGTATGATTATAAAATAATCCAATCATCTCATTTCATACATTTTCATAATATGAACTCATTGGTTAGTCATTTGACCCATCTCGACATTCATTAGCCATTTAAATCATTAATAAAGTCGTAAAATCACTTAATGCGCATTTAACACATAATCATTAATTTAGACCTATCGAAAACTAACGATAAATCTAACGTCACATAAACGGTAAATCTAAAACGTTCAGGATGTTACACCATTAAATGCTTGTTTGGTCATTTGAGCTCCCCGTTCGCTAGTTGGAGCGTTAACAGTCGTTACTTTTAAGCTAAAGAGAATTTTGGTCATTTGGCTTTTAGGTTCAGGCCTATTTAGGGATTAGGCAACCCTAATCCCTCATTTGTTCCAGGTTTTAGTGTGTGTATTGTGTGTGTTTGCATCCTCTTGGCATTTACTTCATTTCGAGTTTATTTGTGGATGTTCAGTGCTTGTATTCGATCTTCTAATCATCCATCAAGGTATTGATTGTAATCCTTACTAATTGTTATCCATTCATTTCGTTCATAGCTGGTCTTGATGAGTTGTGATTGATAGAAATCATTTGATTGATAGAATTGGTAATTTCAGGTCAACCAGTAATCGTTATTGCAATCAATTGGTGTGTAGAGATTTCCCGCAGGTATGAGCATATTTTTGGTGATATTTTGATGATTCAGTAGGCCGATTATTGATGTCATTTTTGGTCTTGATCATATGTGGTCAATCGTTATAGTTTTAAATCGTTTTCATCTATTCAATGACCTAAAATGTTGAGCATTGTTTTGTAAATCATTTAAGGGATGATTGATGGTTTCAAGCCATCAATTGACTCTTAAAAAGTGTGTTTTCACGTGTATAAGTCGTTGGTAGCAACTAGAATCAATTGGGTTGGAATTAAGATGAAAACGAAAGAGTTGTACATAGGTCGTAGGCAAGTTGCAGCGCAACTTAGCAAGCCGCGACACAACTTGCTATCTGGGTGGGTTTTATGTGATGTTTATTGCGACGCAAATTTGAAGGTTGTGACGCAACCTTGGGTCTGGTGACTTTTACACTTCATTGAGCTTATATGTTGATCTTGTACTCGTTCCAGGTCGTTGGCGACACACTTTGAGTATGGTAAACCATTTGTAGTTGTTTGTGGAGATCGATAAGGTAAGATAATTACCTTTTGACATGAGGGGCACAACGAGAACTTAGTTTTCATATTACATGATTGTTAAAGCCCCTTTATACGCTTGTTGAATTGTGAGAACTTATGGGAACACAGGTGAACCACCTTTTGTTTGAAATTATAAATGAATATTCAACAATTTCTGATCATCTATAGTTGAATTGAAAGTGTGAAATATGACACCGTTAAAATGTTACCCATTGGAACCTTTTCTAATAGGTCATAGGTGTTACAAAGGAGGGCATGGAATGGACTATTAAGATTTGTCTTAATGTTGATGGCAATGGAGGCGGCATGGGCGGCAGCATGCTCCATGCCTAGCGGCAACACCGCCGCCAACGTTAAAGCATGAGCTAGGCATTTTTTTTTTTACCGTTTCCAACGGCTCTTTATCCCATTAATTTCTTTTTTTATCTTACCGTTTGGAATTAAAAGAAAAAAAAGTTTCATGTTGCAGGCGATCGAGGTTAGCACAGACGAAGAAGATGAACTATAATACATGATATTTTTGACTTTATATGCATTTTCCTTTATATCCCTTATAATTATCGAATATTACAATTAATTGTTGTGACTTGTGTGTACGCCTATATTATTTTAGGTAAAAATATACACCACTTGATTATAGTTTGACTAATATATAAGTTTTATAGTTTTTTTAATTTTGACACAATGTTTATATTTTTATTTTTAATGAAATATTATGTTATATTAAATTGTTTAAATATAATTATGAATATAAAAAATAAAAAATAAAATTAAATAAGGCATGGTGAGACATGATTGCGATTGGTTAGAAATTGTGAGGCATGAAAGAAACATAAAATAACGTGATATGATATTATTGATGGATGACTAGGTATGAGATAAACATAAAGGCATCATCCTAACTATTAGGGCACTCCCATCGGTGGAGTATTGGTCCCGTTATGGTTCACATTGAGCTCGTTATCACAACGCCAATATTATCACCTCCTCGTTCTGGCATCGTTCTCAAATTATCCCCATAACGCCGATGTCACGGCTTCGTTGTGGGCGCGATGTGGGATTCACATTATGTTGAGAACGTGAGTTATATCTGCAAAGATTCCATTTTTGTGTGTGTATGATGTGGCAATGAGAGAAGTTGAGAATTTAAGAATTTGGTGGTATGGTTGGTAGGGAGTAAATTCTGGGAGGAGGGAATGATATGGCGTTAATATGACAATAAGAATTTGAAAATGTGGTGTTATGGATGAGAGATGCCTTACAGAGTATCCAACAGAGCGGAACGTTATAAAATAAAATGAAAAGAAAGAAAAGAAAGAAAAGAAAAACAAACCAACCAGCTTTCCCCCCTTTTATATAACACCACTTTCTCACTCTTTTTCCACACTAGATTTTCTTTCTTTCTTTCAGCCAAAGAGAAGAAACATAGCCTTGAAAAATGGCCGTTTCTTTCTCTTCTTTTCTCCCCCACTTTCTCCTCGTTGTCACTCTCTTCTCCGCCGCAGCCACGGCGTTCCCCGGCCACCGTTCCCAACGTGTCGCCTCCCATAACTACAAAGATGCCCTCACTAAATCCCTTATTTTCTTTGAAGGCCAAAGGTCAGGCAGACTCCCACCAAACCAGAGGATCACTTGGAGGAAAAACTCTGGTCTTTCTGATGGTGCAGCCATGAAAGTATGTCATTTTTTTTAACAACTTTTTTTTTATGTTCACATAAAGCGCCTACCCTGCCACTGGCGGGTTTTAAAGATTTGAAACGGTTTTTTGTTTTCATTTACAAGTTTGGTTAGAATTTAATAATGTAGGTGCATTTAGTATGTCTTTTTTTTTTAAAAAAAATAATAAAATTACCTTAAAAAAATAACATAAGGAGGGGTTTTGTTTTTGTTTCTAAATTTGGTGAAAATTTGAGAATGCAGGTGGATTTAGTAGGTGGGTACTATGATGCAGGGGATAATGTTAAATTTGGCTTTCCTATGGCCTTCACCACCACAATGTTGTCATGGAGTGTGCTTGAATTTGGAGGGCTGATGAAAAGTGAGTTGGGAAATGCTAAAGAAGCCATTCATTGGGCTACTGATTATTTACTCAAAGCTACTGCAGAGCCGGATGTTATATATGTTCAGGTACATACATTTATATATCTAAACTTGTTGTTTAATACTAAAGTTATATAGATTTTGTTGGTAAAAACAAATAGGTTGGTGATGCAACCAAGGATCATGCTTGCTGGGAGAGACCTGAAGATATGGACACTCCAAGAACAGTTATAAAGATCGACAGAAATACCCCTGGAACAGAGGTGGCTGCAGAAACAGCTGCGGCTCTAGCTGCTGCCTCTTTGGTTTTTAGAAAAACTGACCGCTCTTACTCCAAGCTTCTCCTTAATAGGGCCATTAGGGTAAAGAAACATTACCCCAATTTCTCTATGTTTATTGTTGCATTTCTCAAGTGTTGTAGATTTAAAATTTTCAACATTTGTTCATGTGGTAAATAACAGGTGTTTCAATTTGCTGATAAGTATAGAGGTTCATACAGCAATGGGCTTAAGAAATTTGTCTGCCCTTATTATTGCTCTTATTCTGGATATGAGGTAATAAAACACAATCTAAACAAAAATATAACGTTTTGTGATAGTGACATTTTTGGAGTATACTGTTAAAACCTACTCTAATTAATATATATTGAGTACTTGAATGAAATGAAGGATGAACTGTTGTGGGGAGCAGCATGGTTACATAAAGCCACAAGAAGCCCAAAATACTTAAATTACATTCAAGCCAATGGGCAAACACTAGGTGCTGGTGAGACTGATAATACTTTTGGGTGGGACAACAAGCATGCTGGTGCCAGAATTCTTTTATCCAAGGTAAATCATCCTAAGTTTTATAAAATATATTTATTTATTTATTTATAGATTTCATATATACTAATAAATATTATTATGATTTATGATATTCAACAGGCATTTTTAGTCCAAAAGTTGCAATCACTTCATGACTACAAGGGTCATGCTGATAACTTCATATGTTCACTAATTCCAGGAGCACCCTCTTCACAATCTCAATACACCCCAGGTTTTTAAATTTGTCTAATCTTGTGGTGGAAGAATGTGATTTTGCTTCTAATTAAATTAGTCAGACTAATTATTTTAATTAATTATAGGTGGTCTTTTATTCAAGATGGATGACTCTAATATGCAATATGTGACTTCTACTTCATTCTTGCTAGTCACCTATGCCAAGTACTTAACCCAAGCCAAAAAGGTAGTAAACTGTGGTGGCTCAATTGTTACCCCAAAACGACTTCGTTCCATCGCAAAGAAACAGGTTGACTACCTATTGGGAGACAATCCATTGAAGATGTCTTACATGGTGGGATACGGTCCAAGATACCCACTAAGGATTCACCACAGAGGATCATCTTTGCCTTCCATTTCTGCACATCCTGCTAAAATCCAATGTGGGTCTGGTTTTTCGATCATGCATTCTGATACCCCTAACCCGAACATACTTATCGGGGCCGTGGTTGGTGGACCAGACGAGCATGACCACTTCCCAGATGTCCGCTCGGATTATTTCCAATCCGAACCTGCTACTTACATCAATGCACCACTTGTTGGGGCGTTGTCTTACTTGGCTCACTCATTTGGGCAGCTTTAGAAGATTGTTTGACTAATTTTTAGAGTCTTGATTTACTACTATTGTGGGGTTTATTTGAGGTAATGGAAAACCAAAATTCCTCGAGCCCTGAGACCAAAAATGCGATACGCATATATCTATATATATATATAATTATAATTTACTAGTGTTAAGTGATTTGTGTTAGCATAGTTCAATGCACATGTAAGACGTACAAGAACCGGCGTTATTAGTTTTAGCCGAATGTATTAGGATGAATGTTTTTAGAAATTTTTATTGGATATCCTATTATTGTCTTCGAATTAAATGGCCAACCCATAACATCGAGCATTATTTTTGGGAATCTATTCATTGACTCATTTTCTGCTTTGGGAATATGTTCAGTCGCTATTAATTTATGTCATTTTTCTGTTTTTTTTTCTCCATATTTTGTGCTTTGAAAATGTTTGAGCAAAGATTCATTTATGTCATTTTCTGTGCTATGGGGAAGTGTTTACCACCTTTTTATACTGTAAATTATAATCAAAGATAATACAATACTAAAAGCATCTAGCATCAGGAAAACAACCAAGACATACTTGTCATTACTTCACAAGAAAAAGTACAAATATATTAGCATTTTCAAATAACCAATTTACAACCTTGACAGACCGTAAATGATTATTAAAAATGAATTTTAGACAAGTACAAACCAATTTTTTTTTTCTTTTATATATCTATCAGTTTAAACTAGTCTAGTACTCATGTAGAGGGTCGGCTTATAATTGTTTCCGAAGTTATAGGTGGTTGTATTTGATAAATGTATATAAAACACAATGACCCTATAACCATCTAAATTATTTATAACAAGTACAACGACAAAGAGTAATCCAGCCATGAATATTTGCACCAAATATTTTATCGAAATTATTTACACCAAATATATTTAAATTACGACTTGATCTACAATCTTTTTTTTCTTTTTTTTTTTGTTGATGATCACACCTTAATAAATGAAAGTTTTAGTGATGTTTTTCCTACAGAGAACAACTGGATTGAATGAAAACATGGAATAGCAAAGGGTACACTTGTGAAGAAATAGCAAAATGACAAATGTAGACAGCTACTATTATAATTGGAAAGAGGTGGATAGGATAATAATTCCAAGAAATAAAAAAAATGTTGGAATGTAACGTAGTAGGATTATAGTATTACCGTTGGCGTGGAGCCCAACGATTTGACCCATCAAAGTCTTTAAAGTAACAGAGAAAGGATGAGGGAGTGTGCGTATCACGTGGTTAAAAGGCTGCAAACTTCCAGTATATGTCAGATAAGATATTAAAATGGGGTCTAGCAAAGATTTGTATACCTGAAAAATGGGTATCAAGCAAAGACCAATTCATTGTTAACCTGAACACCTAAAGCAAGGAGACCACATGACATTCCCATCCTCATGTCACAATCAAATTAACTCAAGACTTAACATAATTCAAGTACAATGGATAGGTTTTTTTTTGAGTTTTCCTTGTTTGGTTAACTAACGAGAAAACATGTTTGACTCAGATGTACGTAATTTAACTAGGGTACTTTTAACATGACTATTTCCGAACACTTTCTCTAACCACCCTCAAAATCTGGGGTGCTTTGAACTTGAAAACTTCGGTGAGGACATCGTGACGTCCCGCTACTAGAAATTATAATTTTTTCCTACAACATACATGTCATTCATTCAATATATTTCAAAAAAGACCAACTAACTCGCATTTATTTTGATGCGTAACATGTGAGAGGATTTGTAGGACTATAACACTTCAATTTGTTTATATAGAACCTTAGTGCTAACATTACGTGCAAGTGTTTATTGATAAGTTGTTCTAAAAGCATACAACACCTTGAAGAGTGATCAAAACGGAACATTCATAAGAGCCGCACGAGAATAATTTTGCATACTATATGACTCATCGTTCTAGAACGCTCCCAAATTGATTTATACAATCACAAAAATAATTTTGCATTTGTAACGAAGTTAAACTTAACTTTATTCAAGTTGGATGATACGATGGAAGCTCACCCAACTCCTTAGTAGTGCAATCTACAGCTATCTTTATGGCTTACATCCTAAGGCTCATCAACAGCCAGGGGAACTGATTTCACCTGCCACCATAGTAAAACTAAGTTAACATACATAGTAGTAAGTCACAATCACGTACTTTTGAAGTTCATATTGGCTTTCAAGATCAAAAGATATAGAAATAAATAAGATTGAAACATATGTTTCGGATGTAGTATACTCATCAGTTCTGAAGTTTATATTGCTGTTTGTTCTGTAAGTAAAGAACTTGGATCAGTTGTAAATTAAAACATTGGTCAACTGGAGTTTGGCAGTCATAAAGGTTAAAAGGAAGGGAAATGGAGCTTGTATTTTGTAAGACCAAGACAAATGCATTCATGTAAACTCCCCTCAAGTAGGCTTGATGAAGCTACCAAGTCGAGATGGCAACATGGGCGGCTCACCGAGGTTGGGTATTGGAAGAGGTTCAATTTTTATTTTATTTTTTACACATAATTGTGTGCCAAATATGACTAAAAATTATATTATTTCAGTAAGAATCTAATTTACTATTAGTAAAAATAAAATAAAATAAAATAAAATTGTGCATCAAAAACATACTTTAAGCAGCTTTTTACGCATTTGAAAAATTCTATTGGTTGATTTCAATTTTTTATTTTTATTTTTACTTTACCCATTGACGATTTAACTGCCCAGATCGACCCATTCACCTGTAAATGAGTGGAAAGTGCAGCCTAGATGATGTTTTGTTGGGTCATGTTAGAACAAGTGAAAGAACTTGGAAACTGCTTGATATCTATGGTAAAGCATTTTTTTAGAAAAGAAAGTTGAGGTAAATACCCTACTAGACCATTAACACTCATAAAGCTTACCAAATCACGGAACTTAAGAATGTAGAACATTTCAAGATATCGCCTAGTTTCTCGCCTCTCAAGTTTCGAGACATACTTCCAGAAGCTGTAAACTCCAGCTAATGTCATTAAACGTTCAGAGTAGATCTTCCAAGTATACCTATAACATTACAAAATTCTGAAGTTAGTTATTTGTCAATTGTCAAACAAGCATCAGTTTTGATGAGATATTTGCCTTTCGTATATTCTTTTAAGCCCGCTTTCAGACATTTTCACCCAGTAATCTGGTTGCTCCTTGCATTCCTGGAAGAACTTCGCCATAGTGACTGCTGCATTATCTGGATGATATGGATCAATATGGAAACCTGAAACACCATCTTCAATTATCTCTGCTGGACCACCATGGCAAGTAGCAAATGTTGGAAGGCCACAAGTCATGGCCTCCACAACTGTAAGCCCAAAAGCTTCATAAAAAGCTGGCTGAGAATACCAGAGAGATGAGAAATTTTTTATTAACATGGAAGCATACAATCAATAGGGCATAAAAAAGAATAAGTATTAGTATTAAACCTGTACAAAGACGCCCCTTCCATCAGCAATATAACGATAAAGTTCACCATTTTGAGCACGGTTTGTTTGGGCTGAAATCCATCGTACCTGACCATCCAATTTGTATTTCTTGAAAAGATCATGCATTTTCTCGATTTCAGAAATCTCTTCTCTGTCACTGGACCTCTTCACGTCGTTGTAACCAGCAACCACAACGAGATTTGCTAATTCTCTGAGCTTACTATTCTTAGCATACCATTCAACTAGACCCGAGATATTCTTCACATGATCAAGTCTTGCCATAGAAAAAATCATGGGTTTGGACTGATCACTCAGATTTCCGCTGTATGAGTTCAAGAAATATGACAATACAGATTAACTCATTTCAATCCCAACTATTTGGGGCAAAAAGCTTGTTGATAACATTATTGTTTGACAGTTCTTGTGAACCTCTCCATAGATCGACTCATTATCCAATTAAGTTTAGGCACGTATTGATAGCATCACTGTTTTCTCTAAAGTCTATGTTAGCATGAAAGAAAGAAAAAAAATTAAAAAATGGAATGACATCAAAGAATGACTTACATGTGCTCGTCGTTCTGCTCGGGGTCAAACAACAACTTCTCGATTGTACCATGAAGAGATGTTAGTCTTTTTTCCTTATCGGTATATGAGAAGTATATGGTCATATCTGCTCCTGGAGACACAATGTTGAACTTCGGATCAAAGACGTCAATACCATGAACGACCCTGTAGAGGCCTGGGAGAGTGAAAGACGAGTGACTCTCATATTGTCCAACGGTATTCTTTCTGAAAAGGATTTATAATCCAAATAAGCAACTATCAAACAACTCCCAATTTGGTTGTTATTTAAGCAGACAGGCATGCAGATATCAAACAAACAGTAATGACATGATGATCAACTGTTAAAACTCCATTCTTTAATATTGGGTATCTTCCATTAGATAGGTACAAGCCAGGCTAACATATACAAGTAGCTACCAGATATACCAAATGCAAGTTTGGTTTCCCCGTCTTGTAAATATCACAGAAGGACCGACTCAAATACAAGTTTAACCATCTTGTAAGATGACACTATTAATTTTGGAAAAAGGCTGTGATTAAGAAAATCTTATAATGTTTTTATAAGAAAATTCATGGGTTCATTTTAGCTACAAAAAACTCGTACAATTTTCAGTAACAACAACCATCATCCATAGGAGACTTACGTTCCTGCAATCTCTTGGTATGTGCTGGTGATAATAAAATCTGCATGGTTCATGGCTAGAAGATCAGCGGTAAATTGACAAGAAAAGTGATACTTCTCATCAAATTTCTTCCAATATAGATCGGAATCCGGGTACTTTGTTTTCTCCAAAGCATGAGCAATGTTGCACTGCATTTGTCAAGAATTTTGGTTAATAAACTTTAGCACTTAATCAGAACTTAATGTGTTCCTCTTTCATACCTGTGTTACTCCCATTTTGTAAGATAACAGGGAAGCAACAAGATTTCCGTCACTGTAATTTCCAATGATAAGATCTGGAGCACCATGTAACTCAGCAGAGATCTCGCTTGCTGCATCCTAATAATGAACCAAGTACAATATTTATATTTAGATACAAAATAATATTGACAGTTTGTTATACCCTAACTTCTGTTACATGCATCCCTAATATAACTAAAAACAAAATAGTTCCAATAAGGTACTGTCAAATGACACCAAAGGAAAATAGTGCTATCTAACTTCTGATCAATAGAAAGTTAAAAAAAAAAACAAATTTTGGGAGATTGATTTACCTCTGTAAACTTCTCCAGATAAGGCCATATATCAAACCTTGAGATCCATTTACGGAGTACCCCTTTCTCAGTCCTGAAAGGAACACGTAATATATGTGTGTGTTCAGTTCCGCTTACTCTCTCCAACCGCTGGTTGCAAGAAGTACCTTTTGCATCAGGTATTAACCGAGTCACCTTAAATGACAAGTTAAAACAATATAAGATTAAATTTTAAAGGGAACGCTTGTAGAAAACAAAATACATACAGAAACTGGGGCCATACAGAGAACTTCATAGATGCATGAAAATTCAGCAAAAAAAGGTGAATTGACTTTCATACTTATACGTACAATTAGAATTCTAGGCTTGATATCCAGTCCCTGATGCTTTAATTTAAGAATCATCTCATTCTCCAAGGCACGGACTTGATCCAGTATATATACAATCTGTGTTCAAAGCAAGAGAAGAAAATTGGTCAACATACAAAGTTCAAATTTTAGATTTTAGTTTATTGTAAATGAATGTACCTGGCCACCAGTATCCGGCAAGCCCAACACATTTGCTTGCCCAAAGTAACCGTGTATTGATAATATGACAACGTCAAAGACCATTGGTATTCTACCAAGAAAAGTTTCCAGAATGGAAGGATCCGGGGCTTGAAGAATATCCGAGAGAAGATGCATCATCTCGAGGATTCTTTCAGCATTGTTTCCCCATCCTCTCTCAAAACCCATTCCTTGCAATCTGCATTTTTATTATATTAAAAAACATAAAAGATAGAAAAGTATAGAAGATCTCAAGGGGTGGTTGAGAGAGATGCTAACTCATATTGAAACTCAGAATAGGCTGTATCAGATGGCAGCTTAGAAAGATAATCCTCTGCTTTGGCTAAAGAAGATTGAAGTCTAGTCATGCTATGTATCCGATCATTCAACATCATTACCTACACAACACTATCACATCCATCATACCATTCCAATTCTTGTGTGCAACGGAAGTTCTAAACAAGAAACTCACATGCCCGTTATGTCTGTGTGTGCGTAGGAAATCAAGGAGTGGTTCCAGAGACTCTTTGCTGCGGAACATGCTAGAAGAGAGGTGGCGGTTGAGGAACTGAACTCCATTGCCAATTGATGAAGAGCGAGTTGGTCTAGGAAACGAAGCATTGAATGGCTCAAAATCCAGCTCGAGCATATAAGAGCTATTATACCTGTGTAACAAATTGGTAACAAGTGTTTAAAGGCCTTTTGCATGCATAACTGTGACACTTGAAAGCTATTTCCACGACTTACTGCCCGACAAGTTCTTCCTTGAAGACAAGATATTCTGAAGCGGTCAGCTGCTCCACACTTAGTTGATATGCATCTACACGCACATATTCCCATACACCTGGTCTTGGACGAACAGCTAAAGCTACAAATGGAGGCAGAACTATGCACTCCTATCATTGTACCCAAAAATTATCTTAGAAAATGAGAAGCTGTAAACAAAAAAATTAAAGAGTAAAAAACAATAAAACAGATAGAGCATTGTTCTCCTAATTACATGATCAAATGGGAATGCCTGCTGCTGGTTCAGATCATCTGAAGCATAATAAATACCATAGAAAAGTTTCGGATCGATGATGACTATACTTGTGTATTAATCCTGTTTATGACAGACTAATAGTACTCCTTAATATAGTTATCATTATATATTGTTTGAATATATCCACAAAAATCATGTTCTTTTCCTGGATTAGTGAAATTGAGTGATCAATAATGACATAAACCAACTTAATCAATTTATAGAGAACAATATCACTACATGAAAACATTCTCAACTTAAAATAGTAAAATGTATCAATCTATGCTATTGTGTGTATGAAACATTTAAAACGTCTTTTTCTGTATCAAACTTTCAGGTCACTGCTACTGTAGTATCATACATCTTATAAATTGCACACCGGTGACTTAGCTCCGGTTTTGATGACACGACAACTTATATTGTTGCCACGTCATCAAAAACGGAATACCTATTACTAACAAATAGTTAACCAGATATATACAGTATAAATGAACTGAAAGTTTAATATCTATATATATGCACACACACAGACACTAGCAAAACGTGAAAAATGAAATGTTACGAACTTAATTAACAATACTCAACTACAAGCATGAACCTACTTAAACGATATCGAAACAGATATCAGAGACTTAAATAACTCAATCATCAAATTACAAAAATAAAAAATAAAAAATAAAAATACCTGAGAGGTTTTCAAAACTTCACCAAAAGGACCATCAGTAAGCTTTTGACGTGAAGCATCATCACCTATTATATTCTCGAGTTCATCAAGTATTTGATGAGGTTGCAGTATAGCCTTCCCCTGCGCTACATACCTATACATACATATACATATAGAATATATATAGATAGATAGATAGATTGATACAAACATTTACATACATACATATATATACATACAAAAATCGATCTCCTAGAAAATATGAGTCAAAATCTGTTAAATCAAATTAAATAACCTGGAAAGAAGAGAAACAATTTCATTACGATGAGCGGAAAGCGTGTCTTCAACGCGCTCACGCATACTGTGTGTTCTGCTCAATTTAGTTGAAGACGCCATTGATTAATTTTGATTGTGGAAACTGTGTGAATTTTTATTTTTTTAAAATCAGTTTATTAAATAGGAAATGGAATTAGTGTATATATATGTATGATGTATGATCGTAGCATCAAATTTTAATACTCAAATTCTTATTGGATTTAATTATTGTATCGCTATCGAATCGAATTGAACAACCAATGTGATTATTTATAAGAATAATAATAATAATGATGTTGACGTTGAATATTGTGAAGTGATGGTGAAAGACATATATGTGTCATGATATGAGACGGTTTCGTGTCCATGCAGTTTATCTCTGAGATTTGTTTAATTGGTTTTCACTACCAACCTTTTTGGAGTCACCAGGCCAATTAAGACCAAAGGAAGTGGGACGGGGTAGCTGGCGTTGTCGGACCATGCCGCCGTGAACACCGCCATCCACCCATTTCGTCTAGTTGCAACTTTTAGATGCTAGATCTATAAACAAATTGTTACAAACACATGTGGCATGTGATATGAACCAATCAATAAAGAAGGAGAAAAAAGAAAGAGAAAAAATAACTTGATTTGATTGGTGGGAGGTTTGTTTGTAAACATTTGTTTGTAATTTGTTTGTCAACCTAGCATTTCTCTTTTAAAAATCTCACTTTTTACTTCTTTATATACATATACATTTTAACACAAACATATTCATTTCTCTCATTCTTTTTATATTTTTTTCATACATTTCTCTACGTTTTATAAAAATGTATCCCAACAACTACAACAACCAGTTTAACCTTAGCTATCGTTATCCACGTCCGAATCAACCTGATATTTAAACTTGCTAAACAACCCACAATTTTATCAAATGATTAATCAAATGCAAGTTTCGCCATCGAGACCGGGTTATGCCAATTGGAACGTGCCACAAGAGATGTATGGGTATGATGCGCTTCAAAACACCTCAGGACAAATGTTTGGTGTATATTTTTTCGTTTTTGTTTAATTTATTTATTTTTATTTTTATTTTAATTCGGTTTTTTGTTTTTTTAGATCAATAAAGGATTATCGACACCCCACCGACAACACCACATTCATCGGATGTTGAAATTGTCCAAGAAACACAAGCACAAGATGAAGACACCGGTGCCGGAAGTTCTCAACCACGAATAAAGCGTCAACATAAAAAGAAACCGGTTAACGAACCGCATATGAAAACCAACAAAGTTCCATGGACACTGGAGGAAGAAATGAATTTATGCAGAGCTTGGCTCAAGATTACCTAATAACCAAGGAAAGGTATAATTTCGGTTTTTAGTTTTTTATATTCGGTTTTTAATTTTATTTTTTTTACGTACTATTTTTTAAAATATATTTTTCTTTTCTTTTTTTTTTAATTTCGATATTTATTTATTTTTTCTTATTTTTTGTTTTCGGTTTTATTTATGTTTTTTACACTAATATTTATTTTTTTTATACTAATACTTGTGATTGTTTTTTACTATTTTGTAGCTAACTATAAAAAAGCAAAAACATATTGAATAACAAAAGTGTTCCTTGAACTCGAAAAGAAACCGGGGGATTATCGGGATCACGACGGGGTCGGCTCAAAATGGAGGAAAATGTGTCCGATTATTCAAAGCTTCAACCAAATCTACACTCGTCTTAGCAATGCAAACAACCATCAAAGTGGTTCGAATAATGCCGATCTCCAAAGAAGGGCGCTAAAGGAATTTCAAGGATTGCATGGGAAACCTTTTGGGTATTTTGCCATTTGGGACAAGTTAAGGAAAAGTTTGAAGTTTTAGTTGGTGATTGACTTTGACGCGAAGAAAAAGTTGGGTGAACCAAGTACAAAGAGGTCGAAACGAGTTCCTCCGTCGATCCACAAAGTCAAGGGTCGGATGCTCATTGCAACTTCGACCTTAACACAACAGAGGACGAGGGGGAAAGGTATGATTTTAGCCATCTAATGGGCAGAGACAAGGCTAAAAAAGCCACATATGCTGGTTCGTCCAGCAAGCCCGATTATACGGATTCGTTTGAGAGGCTCGGTAACAAGTTGGAGGGGCTTTTATGGAAATCAGCAGGACACGTGCGGACATTGGTATAAAAAAGGATAAGTTGTTATACTGTACAATAACTTAAAGCACGTTTGGTGGTGTACGGCTAAAAATTGGTGGTGTATGGATCTATCATCCTATATGAATAGATAGATTGTCTTCATATTGACACACACTAGCAAGAAAAGTCATCAACATCGTAATAATCATGCAAAAGCGCTAAAGAAATCTATATCCACTGTATCAAGACTTTTAAAGATATTGA
The DNA here is from genome assembly GCA_025447715.1 of Asclepias incarnata. Classification (NCBI taxonomy): domain Eukaryota; kingdom Viridiplantae; phylum Streptophyta; class Magnoliopsida; order Gentianales; family Apocynaceae; genus Asclepias; species Asclepias incarnata. Next base: position 15,295 of record JAOEHQ010005214.1, read on the forward strand.
TTCATATTAATTAGCTTATTACTTATGTGAGCACAGTAGCCATTTTTATGTGTACATTTGCAACTTGATGAATTTGGAGGAATAAGCGAAAGTTTTATTTTTGAAGGCTGACATCTAAAGAAAACAATTATGCAAAAAATGTTACCTGAGTATAATATAATATAATACATTAAAATTTAAAATTACCTTTTAACATAATATAATTTCATTGCAGATTAATACGAGTAATTGATGGTGACTTACTGTCTTACTGACTTTTGAGTTTTGAAACCTCATTTCTCGAAAGGGGCCTGGGCTGGGCTGGGCTCGAATAGCATTTGGACCTTAAAATCCTTCGATACACAACAAGTACATAAGAACCCAGATTGTTTAAACCAACCCGGTGCTGATTATTTTAGGTGGAAAATTGGACGAATAAATAGAACGACTTGCAAAAGGTATACAAACATCATTAGCTAATGCTTGATGCAGAAAATTCACATTGTATTTAGATTGTGTAGTTAATATATCAGTACATCACTAACTTAAACAGCTAAAAAGAGAATAAGGAAGCGACAAGGGTGGTAGACCAACGGTAAGGGTGAACATACTTAGAGGTCTCAAATTCAAATCCTAGAAGCAAAAAAATAAACCTCCTTGTGGCCTGAGGTTCACTTGCGATTACTTCGGACTACCCGAAAAATGAGTCATCATCATGAGATTAGTCGGCTCGCAAAACGAGTCACATACCTTAGGTTAGTAGGATCGCAAAGCGAGTCACATGCCTAGGTTAAAAAAAGGGAATTAGGACTTATCAACCTAATATGTATTGCCTTGTGTCTCAAAACTATTTGTTTTGACATAAACTTATTTTGAATCGATAACCAATCTTCTTCTTTGTCGTTTTTAACTCTTCGTGGATACTTGTCAAGCATAAACACTTAAACATGGATCGGATGATAGCAAGCTAATTGTATGGTGTTCTACTAATAAATAATTTAAAGGTTGACCACTATATCTGATGTGTGATGCATATTTCGATACTGCTTTGTTAGTTACGTATGTAAATCTACTAACATGCTACTCGTACACTGCGATAGTAACGAAGAAGAAGGTCACGATGGTGGAAAACCATGTATAATATTTATACGTATAAACTTGAATAGGCTTACATCTATTTTTATAATTTTTTATAACTTTTGGATCTATAGATAAAATGTGATTATCTATACTACAAGGTTGATCTACCTAAATTATCCTTTTACATTCAACACATCTACCACCATACCACATAACATACATGGTCTACCAAAAATACCCTTAATGAAATAATTTATAACATATATCCCTCAACTCATAAAATAACTAAACTACCCATTTTTACATCAATTATCTTTACATCAATAACCTACACTAATCGCCTTCAGTCGCCGCCACCACTATACCGTCGCCATTACCCGCATCGCTGTCGCATCATGCGGGCATGCGTCTAATTATTGTGAATGTGAATGTGAATGCGAGTGATTTTTTAAAGAAAGAAATTCAAAACAAGATACATTGACTTGGTATATTATGATATGATTTGCATTAAATATTTTTTATTATATTTGATTAAATATGTAATTTAGTATTATTAAAATGATATCTTTTTATATTACTAAACTAGATACATGTTTAATGGTAAATAATAAATTCGTTGTTCATAAGTTTTCGACTTTTAAATAAAATATATATTCAGACTTTTTTTTTTTTTTAGAACAGCAATCATCAGACACATTATAAAAGTTTTTTTCCAAACTAGTGTAAATGTGTAATGGACTAATGGGTAAACTTGTTTATCAAATTAGTATATTTTCAAAAATATTTACCAAATTAGTATATTTCATCTTTTTGTTCTTGTGTTTCATTTTCATCTTTAATTTCATCGCACCAGTAGCTCTAATACATGCCGATAATTTTTAGTTGATGCTACTTTTTTCAACTTCTTTAGAATTGAAGGCTGCAGATAATCACAATGTTGTTTCAGATAAGCAAAAAAAAAAACTAGACGAAGCAATGGATGATGAAGGTGCTAACTAAGCTCAATCTTGTTACACAATATCTATAGAGAGAAATTTCCCTAACATCTGAATAGTAGTTTTTCTTTATTTAACTAATATTACTCGTAAATGAAAAAAAAAATCTTCATTCTTTTCAATATTGCAACAATTGGATAATTTTCTTTAATGTATTTGCAGTTTTTGATTAAAAGTAACCAGAGAAGCTAATAAACCAATCACAAAGCTAAGTTAAATTCCTTGCATATAATAATGACTTTGATTATAAATCTCTCTCTATATATATATAAATCCATATCTCCAAACCTTCTCATAGCTTACCACATAGAATATAAAATCATATGTGTCATCTCCATGATTTTTTCAATTTAATATATGCTACATTCTTTTTCCATTACAATATCAATTTAATTAAATATCAATATATTATGAATAAAATAATCAACTTTTTATTTGTTTCCAAAAAAATAATTGCTAGCAACTTTTTTTATTTTATCTTTGTCAACTAAACAAACATATATTTATTTATTTTTAAAACTAAATAAATAAATTTAATATTTATTAAA
>JAOEHQ010005225.1:0-17891 GCA_025447715.1 Asclepias incarnata
AGATGGTGATGGTTGGATACGGTACGGGCGCTGCCCTTAGTGTCATGGCTCTGCCATGGATGACAGGTATGAAGTTAAAATGCATATTAATAGTAATTAAGATGCATGTCAATAGTTACACTAACATGCATCTTAGTTAATACTAACAAGCAGTGTCGATAGGAAAAAAGATGTATGTTTTCCAACCGACACTTCATATTAGTAATATTTTAGCTGTATGTTAGTGTATTTTAACACACTTCGAACATAAACCCACATCTATATATATATATATATATATATATCCACTGTTAAAATGAAAAGTAAGTTTCTTTGATCCCTTTGGACCCATTTGGACCCATTATGTGGATCCCTTGATTCCCTTACCCCGCTTTCCTTCCCAAATAGTAATCAGCTAATGAGAATCAAAATTTTCAACCCAGTGATCAAAAGTTCTAAATACTCAAAGGGTTATTGAAATACAAAGTCCGGGTCGGGTAAACATACCAAACAGATTTGGGTAAAATATGTAACTTTTGGCATAAGTAATGTTAGGTTGACCCAAAGTGCCTGTTCTTAAGTACACAAATCGCAAGTCGGCTTGTTCTTAAGTAAATGGGTCAAACTTTTCTATGTATTTGAGTTTAAATATTAAATCAGACAAATGCAAGGCAACAACAACTGGGATTAATACACAAAACTTAGACAAATCAACATTGTCATTAAGCCATCACTTTATGACCATCATTAACTCCATGGCTTATTTCTGTAGTAGTGTTCTTCTAACGGCTTAAAAGGCGTGTTTGGTACGATGATGTGACACTAACAAACTGAGTTTTTAGTGTGGTGGTTACAGTAAAAGTGGTTGTGTTAGGTCAGTATGTTTGTGACGTGACACCAACACACTGAGTTTTTAGTGTGCTTTGTTAAAGATGGTCTAAATGTCTAATAGACCTTAACCTAGTACTATCGTAAAAGACATCAAATAATTCGTAAGATAAGACAAAATTGTCATTCACATAGCGTCCAAATCCTTTTTCGTCATCATTATTTACCGGGACCGGATTCAACAAGACCCCTTGGACATACGACTGGGACCAGGTTCAACAAGAACCCTTAGTTATAATGTCGATTAACAAATGAGAAGTTCAAACGTAATTAATTCATCGATATTTTAAGAAAAACCATTTTGTGTTGTATGAAGCTTCAAATGTGACGTAACATATCTATTCGGGAAATGGATTTGAACCAACGTGATGTGTTATGATACAAGATTTGACATATACCTTAAAAATTGATTTAATAATTAATATATTATAATCTTAAATAAATACATTAAACACTTATTTTAGCACGAATGGTATATTTGTAAAGTGTCACTCGGAAATTAAAGTAAACCGAATAGATTACGATCAAGGGTTCTAGATTGGTGCTCGAAGTAGAATTTAAAAGGATATATAAATAGATATAAATATATAATATGTATATCAGTATATATACGCACTAGGTTTAACCCGTGCATTGTACAGATTTATTTTATTTCCCGTTGATTCTTCGTAAGTTACATATAATAAAAACAATCATAGAACTTGAAGTGAATGGTTATACATATAATAAAATAGATGTTCAAAACCATATTCAACTAAAAAACTGTCAATAAAACGGAAGATATTAAACCTTATTACAAAGAAAAAGTTGCAAACATGATTGAAATTAAACATAGAGTAAATAGAAACTTAAAATAAATATTTTTATTCAAAATCAAAACTTTTAAACATTGTTTACTTTTGACTCTTGGAAGGGCAACATACAACTGGTCATGACTAAAGACTGAATTCTTCAAGTACAAACCAACTTTAGGCAAACTTTGACCCTGACTTTTGTTAATAGTCATGGCAAAACAAACTGATAACGAGAATTGTCTTCTTTGAAATCGAAAGGGTATACTTCGGTTGGATGGACTAAGTTTCATTCTATGAATGAAAGTAATTTTCCTAACATTACTACCATAAATTATCTCAGCTTCGATAAAATAAAATGGATTGGTTTGAATCTACTTTTCTTTCGACACCGATAAAAAAAATATTTATTAACACAAGACGTATTACAAGGTAAATGTGAGTAATATTATGATTTATGCAATCTTAATAATAAATTCATATTTGAATAGATTAATGAAACCATTTATAATAAACTATATAACAAATTGTAATTCCTTTAAAACAATTAAATAATATTGTAAACTCGAATATATAGACAAAGTAAAGGCATTGAGATAAATTAAAGGTAAAACATCACTACTATTCCTGTCAAAGGCGTTTTGCGATACAATCATTAGATCAAATGGTTGGGTGCTTTTAATCGAAGCTAGAGATCATGAGTTCTATTCCTGTCAAAGGCGTTTTGCGATACAATCATAACACCATAATTAGTGTGTTTACTATATATATAAAAAGTAGTTACCGCACGATACCATAATTAGTTATTGCGTGATGATACCATTATTAGTTACTGAATATATAGTTTTGTAGCTTTGTTATTAAATCATGGAAGACAACTAAGATATGATAGTTTATTTATGATTGAATCATTATTATTTTATGACCATTATATATATAGTCTTATATCTCGGTTTCTTTACATACATGCATTTCCCTTCTCTTTTCCATATCTTTTGATATCAACAACACATTCTAAATGCTTGATGACTCCGTACGTACTTTCTCATATATAACATCACTACCAAACGTTAAATAGTTTTGTAGCCCATTTTCAAGGTGGCAGCATTCAAGTCGGAGAAGATATGTTCATCTCCGGCACCATAACAGGTCGGTTTTCTTAATTTTTCGATCTTTTCGTCTTCTTTTTATAGGCAAAAGATTGGTTCGATCTCTCGAGAGCGTGCTAGCATGCATCTCGATCGATCTTCTTCTCCTAATTGCACTTGTCGTTTTAGTCGTGAATTTGGATATCTAAGATGAGTTTATGCTGTCCTAGTAAACTAACAATGAGTTTTTTTCATTTAAAGAGTTTTAGGATTGATGTTTTTTAAGGATTATATGGATTATTGCTTTCTTGTTTCATGAAAAACTTATGATGAATATCCGAATAGTAGCTAGATACAATAAATGAAACTAAGTAACACAAAACAGAAACCTTGTAAAATGTCTGTTTTATTTAGGATAAACGACACATATACTCGTACGATGTTTTTGACAAAATCTATGCAGTCTCGTTAAATCTTTAGTGTTTTTGAGTATATATAAAACTAGTTTTAATGTCCGTATAATGTACTTATTGGATATACTGCATAAATATTGGTATGAGGTAATCACAAATTAGAAATGTATACTTATTTTAGTTTATTTAGATTAAAGATAACACGTATAGCTTAAAGAAAACAACACATATCGATCAAGAAAAGCTTTAATTCCGTTTTAGTTATATTCATAGATTTATCTCTTGTATTTTAATCTACATTCGTGTACAAAACTTTAACGATCTAACCATCGATATCCTACTTCTGCATCTGCTCCAATAATTATTATTTTGTAGAATGTTAACCACACACATTCATACATATTTACAAATCCAATAATTTTAACCCACAACATTTTTCACCAGTCGCCTCGAATATTGCTAGGACCAAATTCCTTTAGTGTGCTCCAATAATTTTTTTGATTGTTAAGGGAAATCCTTTTACAAAAATTCAAAGTTCGGTCACAGATTCCATCAAATAGCTAATACCAATGTTTCTCTCTCTCTCTTTATATATATAAATCGATACCTTTTTCATAACAATATATTAATCGATGTAGGTAACAAAAATTTCATCCAACCATGTTGAGTTTATGCTTGGGGCATATATCTTAAGATCCCAAGGGCCCTAAATTGGACCTTTGAAGCTGGCATCTTGGATTAGAATAGTGATAAACTCACATGAGTTTTTATCCATATACAATAATTGTTGCATTATATAGTTGTACAGTACAACTATATGATGTAAAAATTGTTGTGGATGGATAAAAACTTATGTAAAATTTATCATCTCCCCTTGGGTTAAAGAAAATCCCGTTTTAATGGTTGGATACCAATACATATATCATTGTAATTACCTAATAAATTTTACTAACAAAATTAATTTTGAGTTCAAGAAACTAGAGAGCTTAAAATGAGTTTAAACGTTTATCGGTTATTGTAGAAAAAGCCAAATATTGCAAATTTTATATGCATTATGTGGCAGCGGCGAGATGTGAAAGGTGAGTGACGACTGGTGGTGGTGATGGTGGCGGCGGGATAAGGTATTGTAGGTATTTTAGGGGATGATGTATTGTATGTATTTTAGGTGATGTTATTGAAAGTGTAATGTGGGTATTTTAGGAGATTAAGTGATAGAATAGTAATAGATGGACTGGTATTTTGGGGTTATCAAAATCTTATTGTTGAAAAAAAGTAGGGGTGAGCACGGTTCGGTTTTCGGTTTTTGGCTAAAACTGAAATCCGAACTTAATCTTTCGGTTTTTGAAAACCAGAAACCACTGGATTTGGTTTTGGCTCGGTTTGGTTTTTCGGTTTTCCGGTTCGGTTTCGGTTTAGTTTGGTTTTGTTTTGTTTTTAACTCTTTTAGTTTATTAAATTAAACATTTAATTAAATGGATGAAGGGGATAAATCACTCTTATATTAGACATCCCAGACATTCGTATGTTAGGGTGAAAAAATCGTATACATAACATATATGAAATTAATTAGACACAACAGCCATAACTTTGTAATCGTATACATAACTTTGATTAATACTAACGTTTTATATATTTATGGTTTTATAAATATATGTCAAAAAAATATGATATAATAATAAATATATATATATAAAATAAATTAAAATATATATGGTTTCGGTTCAGTTCTTTCGGTCGGTTTTTGCATACGAAACCGAAACCCGAACCGATCCGTTTGGTTTTTGGAAAACCAAGGTTTGGTTCGGTTTTCGTTTTTTTCGGTTCGGTTTTTTCAGTTTTTGCTCACCTCTAAAAAAATGAAAGGGTAAATGCATTATAAGAGATTATAGACATAGATAATCTTCATTTGTGAGAATACACAAAATTAAGTAAAACTTTGTTTTAAAATTTACCAACTAGGCTCGCCGAGTTTGCCAGTTGTAAACTTGTAATTGAAATTGAAATACGATTACATGTATCACATTTCAAGCTTGGGAGACGGGATAAGCAATGAAAATTCTTAAAAGAGATATATAGTAAACAACAATAATAATTAAGTTAAATGTTTTATATAGTATTATATATATTGCTTACTATATGAGAATTTTCAAATGAGTCATTCTACTAAAAAAAATAAAAAAATCTTATATTTAGCTGCTTTCACTGATGAGTTAAAGCACTTGAGGTCATTCTACTTTACGAAAATGTTCTAATTAATCATCGAATTTAACACATAAAATTGGAATACAATAGTACAAAGTTGTTTAATATAACTTATTTGTAGTACAATGACTCATCTAAGAATTCTCATGACCCATGAGTAATTAAACCCCGTTTTTAAATCTTTTTGGTGTAAATTAACGGGAACATCCTTGAACACGGGTGTTATTTTGGCACCAGCATTATCCACCTACAAGGAATAATTTTAGACAACTCTTTTAACCTAATGGGACATATTGAAGGGAGAGCTTGATTCCTCAAGTCCTCTTTATCTCTCAAAAGTCACTCTAATGGATCGTGTGTTTTGCGAGTACATATACCATTTACATAAAAAAAAAATATATATATATATATATTCGGAAACCTTTACTGTTATATTATTAAGCTTAAAAAATAACAACTTACTAACTAAGGTATAAAGAGGTTGTTTTAAAAACTTTACTCTTGAAGCCACTTTTGATTTATGTCAACTTTGAGATTGTTTTAAAAACTTTATTCAAAGGAGCTGAGTCATCCATCCATCACTTGTATAAAGCCAACAGAGCATTGTTTTACTTCGAAACTTCTTTTGTCATTTTCATTTTCAAATAGACTATTTATTTTAGTGTTAGAATAAGGTAGAAAAATATGATGGTACTTGTTTTATTTACTTCTCTTTTTTTTTTGTCGTGTAACCATTTTTAAATCAAATTCAATATATCTCGTTCAAAAGCCAAAGAAAAACTACTTTATTAATAAGCTTAAAGAAAGGTTTGTTTCTATTAGAAAATTACCTATATAAAAAAAAATTAATAAGCTTAGTGAGTTCACTCACCCACGTGCCCAATACTTGATGACTCTAGCCCCATGTCGACTTTAATATTTAATATGTACTAGCATTGTACCCGCACAATGCGGCGGCGACGGCGTGGTGGTGGCGGACTGTTGGTGGTGGTGGGTGTAAGTAATTAATGTAAATGTAATTGATGTAAAGGGTAGTGGAGATATTTTAAAAGATAAGGGATTGATGGTGTAAATTAATTCATTAAGGGTAGAATGGTAATTTCGTGTGTAGAAATTTTCTAACTTTTTTTTTTGGTAGTGGGGTGGATAATTTTTATATAGAAGTATAGATATATATGTTCTTTTTGAACAGCACATTTGATATTCATATTAAAATAAAAAGTATTACATTAATTTAATGACTGTTAAATGTATTTGTACTATTATTTAGTTTCATTATTATATAATTTCAAGACCACAATGGATCTATGATAAGATCGTTTTTTTACAATGGGTAATTAGTATACAAAGTCAATAGATTTCAATGATTACAATAGGATTTATGGTTACACAAATTGTTGAGAACGGTTCTAAAAATTAACAACACCCTTTATAATGTAACATGTCTAATTTGACTTGAATTTGTTAACAAATTAGAACTAAAATAAGAATATTCTTATCAACGTCGGTATATAAATCTAACTAGACTCATGTCCGCGCGATGCGGCGGCGATGTGGTGGTGCCGGCGACGGGTAGGTGGTGTCAGCGACTAGCGGCGATGGCGAGTAATGTAGGTTATTGATGTATAAGAGAGTAATGTAGTTCTTTTAAAAGTTAAGTGATAGATGTTGTAAATTAATTCATTAAGGGTATTTGGGTATTCAATGGGCTAATGGTTAGTGTAAGTTAATTTAGTAAAGACGTATAGGTATTTTAAAGACTGAAAGTTAAAAAGAGAAAAAAGGAGTAGCCATTTATTTATTGTTTATCTTTTCTTCCAATATAGGATCCGAACATATTCTTTATAATATGCTTCTTGATGTTTTAGAATTTTGTTATGAAAAGATCCTTAGGAATTCTAGGCATAACTCTCTTTATAACTATCAAGTTACCACTTTCTTTTTGGTAGTGGCAAAAATTAACTTGAGTTTAATTTATTTATTTTTAACGGCTAATAAATAAAGTCCGGTAACATTGGGTAACCCAATGACGAAATACGACCCATATGCTCGTGAAATGCAGACAATGCTGATTAGCCCAAACCCATCATCTCTAGTTCCAAAAAAAATCGGCCGTCCGAATACCCACTAGGGTAAAAACCTGACATGGCACGGGTTTGAACCGGTAATATACCCAACCAATCCGTTCCATCATTGCCCCATACCACTACACCAAATTGGCAATGGTTAACATGAGTTTAATTTGTATTGCAAAATACATCATTTTCAAAAAGTTCAATTAAGAGATAATATAATAAAGTGATTTACTCTTTATCTTTTTTATCATTTTGCCAACTTAGCAAAGAATACAGGTTTTGTTGTTTTCTTATCGTATCATCAAAAACAATATAAAAGATGTGGAGCCATGATATATTATTTTTTTTCTTGTCTGTAGGCTTGTCACACAAGTGATATATTATTTTTTTTCAGTCTGATTAGTGCAGTGGCCTCCTTTATTTGTTTCATTATTTGTTTCAAATTAAATAGTGATTTCTTAGTAAAATTACGATCAAAATTAATTGCCTTTTTTTTATTCGATCATATTTGTATATAATTTCCAATCATCTCTGTTATCAGGCATCGTTGTCGACTTGTCGTTATCAAATATCGTTAAAATTTTCACTAAACAAAATAAAATTAAGACATATTCGAAACCAACACATTACGTAAGTTACCATATTAGGTATACATGATAATGCATTCATGTTGAGGGTCAATATTTTAATAGATTGATAAAATTATTTGGCTTAATAATATTAATAATTGTCCACATGATTCACACTTCCATTTTAACTTCTAATTCTTTTCGACTTATCACTATTCCATTTTCGTATTATTTTCGGATTATGATCTTTATATATACTATAAGAATTCAAATTCTCTCAAGTGAGAACTTGTGAAAGGAGCATAATAACGGGTTATTTTTGTTTGTTGGTGGACCATTTCTCTTATTTTCATTCAAAACTTTTTCTCGCCTACAATAAATGAACATGTTGTCAGACTTAAACTCTCTACAGACGTTGTCATACGATAAATGTACGAGTGTAAACATTTCTCTTATTCTTGCAGTAACCATATTTTTGGTACTTAGTTCAAAAACGAACGAAAATATCATACATGGAATATCATCACATCGATTGTTATGTAAATGGGTCGAAATTGTCACATCCAATTGTTATGTAATACTTTGGATTAGACCAAGATAGTAAAATGTTGTTATGGTGCACATATAAACAGGTTTGAAGCTTCGTGAGATTTGGGAGCCATGGGTGCAGCCAGGCTCACCCTGCATGTGGGAAAGTGCCAGCATCATTCTCCAGCTTGGCTTCCTTGCAGTTCTGTTAATTGGCATTGTGAAAAGACTCATTGAGTCATGGTCCTTCCACGAAACAAAAGCCAAGAGCCTTGAAACGTACCCAACCAACATCAAGATCGGCCTCTCTTATAAACTGAGTCTAGCCTGCTCCATTCTTGTACTCGGAACACATATGATGATGCCGCTAACCTTAAAAACTAGAAGCGAAGCACGTTGCAAACTAGAAATCCCGATTTTGTCATCTGAAATCATGCAAATTGTGTCATGGGTTATGACCTTGATTGCATTATACATGATCCCAAAACATAGAAATGTCAATTTTCCATGGATTTTAAGAGCCTGGTGGCTTTGCACATTCTTGTTAGCGGTTTCCCGGTTAACTCTAGATGTCCGCTTTCTAGTTTCTCATCATGATCACCCACGACTACCCGAATACATCGACTTTATTGCACTTCTAGCCTCAGCTTCCTTGTTATTCCTTGCAATAAAAGGAAAAACAGACATAGCCATCGCTAACCAAAATCCAATCACCCAACCATTTTTAGACAGAAACCCAGACCCAAAAGACCATTTAGAATCAAAAAGAGAATGCCCATATGGAAAAGCTTCGGTTTTTCAACTTGTTACGTTTTCTTGGCTCAACACGTTGTTTGTGGCTGGAAACAAGAAACCACTCGACCAAGATGAAGTTCCGGATGTTGACACCATTGATTCCGGTCGTTTTACATCAGAAACATTCGATGAATGCTTGAGGCAAGTTGGAACTGAAAACCCTTCTATCTACAAAGCGATCTATCTTTTCACAAGAAAGAAAATGGCAATCAATGCCCTTTTCGCCATTACAAGTGCTGCAGCATCATACGTAGGGCCATATCTTATCAGTGATTTGGTGAATTTTCTGAATGAAAAGAAAAACAGAAGTTTAACAAGCGGCTATGTTATTGCACTAGGGTTCTTGGGTGCAAAATTCGTGGAGACACTAACACAACGACAATGGATCTTTGGTGCCCGTCAACTAGGGCTCAGACTTCGGGCTGCTTTGATCTCTCATATATACAAAAAGGGGCTTGTGTTATCAAGCCGTTCATGCCAAACCCACACAAGTGGTGAAATTATCAACATTATGAGTGTGGATATCCAACGAATAACAGATTTCATGTGGTACATTAACACATTCTTTATGTTACCTATTCAAATCACGTTAGCAATGGTTATTCTTCATATAAATCTAGGAATGGGATCGTTTGTGGGACTAGCAGCAACGATGATATTAATGTCTGGCAACATACCTTTAACAAGAGTACAGAAATGGTACCAATCGAAAATTATGGAGTCAAAGGATACACGAATGAAGTCAACTTCAGAAGTTTTACGAAACATAAAGACACTGAAACTTCAAGCCTGGGATACTCACTATCTCAAAAAACTTGAAGGTTTCAGGAAGGTTGAGTATGATTGGCTCTGGAAATCACTTAAACTGAACGCTTTTGTAGCATTTGTTTTCTGGGGTGCGCCAACGTTTATCTCTGTGCTGACTTTTGGAGGCTGCGTTTTGATGGGTATCCCACTCACAGCTGGGAGAGTTCTTTCTGCTTTAGCTACATTTCGGATGTTACAAGATCCTATATTTAATCTACCCGATTTACTAAACGTAATTGCTCAAGGGAAAGTATCTGCAGATCGTGTGGCTTCTTACCTCCAAGAAGAAGAGATTCAGACAGATACTGTTGAATTTATTCCTAGAAGTCACACAGAATTTGATGTGACGATTGAAAATGGAAGGTTCAGCTGGGACCCAGATTCAAGAAGCCCAAATCTTGATCAGATACAGCTACAAGTGAAAAGGGGAATGAAGGTAGCCATTTGTGGAACTGTCGGGTCTGGAAAATCAAGTCTTTTATCATGCATACTTGGTGAGATGCCTAAGTTGTCAGGAACTGTGAAGACAAGTGGTTCAAAAGCTTATGTTCCTCAGTCTGCATGGATCTTGACAGGGAACATTAGAGAGAATATATTGTTTGGAAATGCTTATGATCAAATGAGGTATGACAAGACAATCAAAGCATGTGCATTGAGTAAAGATTTTGAGCTTTTCTCTACTGGAGACCTGACGGAAATTGGGGAAAGAGGGATAAACATGAGTGGAGGCCAAAAGCAAAGGATTCAGATTGCCCGTGCAGTGTATGATGATGCTGATATATATCTGCTCGATGATCCCTTTAGCGCTGTAGATGCCCACACAGGAACCGAACTCTTTCAGGTTTGTAAAATCTCACATATATCTCACATTTGGATGTCTGCAGCGTATGACAAAACACATAAATTCTGGCAAATGATTTTTAGATGGACAATCAATGTATATTTATCATCATACCTTTTACTCTTACAAATTGGTCCTTTATATAAGATTTTGTTATTTCAGCAGGTTTGCCAAATATTAAAATCTTAAATAATCTGGTATACGACTGAAATAATGCAGGAATGCCTTCTGGGGATACTCAAGGAGAAGACCGTACTCTATGTTACACATCAGGTCGAGTTTCTTCCAGCTGCAGACCTCATTCTGGTAAGCCAAAAAGTCTTTTCTGAAATATAATACAGAGTATTCTTTTTGTAGTTACTATCTAAAGATAAATTCAAAACAGGTTATGCAAAATGGAAAAATTGCCCAATACGGAACATTTAAAGAACTTTTGAAACAAAACATAGGATTTGAAGTTCTTGTTGGAGCTCATAACCAAGCACTAGAATCAGTACAAGCAGTTGAGAGTTCAAGTAGAGAAACCGATCCAACAACAATAGAAGAAGAGCCGACTTTGATGACAGAACTAGCACAAAAGCAAGATTCTGAGCATAATCTATGTGTGGAAATTTCAGGAAAAGAAGGAAAATTGGTTCATGACGAAGAAAGGGAAAAAGGAAGTATAGGGAAAGATGTTTATTGGTCTTATTTGACTTTAGCAAAAGGCGGTGTCCTAATCCCTATTATACTTCTGGCTCAGTCTTCTTTCCAGCTTCTACAAATCGCTAGCAATTATTGGATGGCATGGGCATGTCCTACCGATTCAACTGAGATAGTGACGGGGATGGGATTCATTTTACTTGTTTATACACTTTTGGCGGTTGGAAGTTCACTCTGCATATTAGTTCGCGCCTCACTTGTTGCTATAGCAGGCCTTCTAACTTCAGAAAAGCTTTTCAACAATATGTTGCGCAGCATTTTTCGTGCACCTATGGCGTTCTTTGACTCGACTCCAACCGGAAGAATATTAAATCGGGTGAGTAACTTCATTATTATTCAATTATAGCAGACCTCATTTACATTCTTGTGTTTGGATAATAAGTTCTATTAATTCCAAACACTTCTCAAAATAGTTGTTTTTCATTATGGACCAAGTCCAGATTTTCAGGCATTTCATTCTATTAATTCATACCTCGCACACCACTGAGATTGGTATTGTTGTAATTCATATTGTTTTTTCAAATATACCACAGGCATGCACAGATCAAAGTGTTATAGATTTAGAAATGGCAAACCGAATAGGATGGTGTGCGTTTTCAATGATTCAGCTTCTTGGAACGATGGCGGTGATGTCACAGGTAGCATGGGAAGTATTCGCCATCCTTATTCCGGTGACAGCCATCTGCATTTGGTATCAAGTAAGAAGTTTTATTCAAGTTTAAGTTTTGAAAGTTAAAAAGGAATTTTCACAAACAATCTTTTCATGATTTCAGAGATATTACATACCAACTGCAAGAGAATTGGCACGATTAGCAGGTATAGAGAGAGCTCCGATCCTTCACCATTTTGCTGAATCACTTACGGGTGCAGCAACTATTCGAGCTTTTCAACAAGAAGACAGATTTATTGAGAAAAATCTTTGTCTCATTGACAATCATTCAAGACCATGGTTTCATAATGTGGCGGCAATCGAATGGCTTTGTTTCAGGTTGAACCAGTTATCAAATTTTGTGTTCGCGTTTTCTTTAGTCCTCCTAGTAACTCTTCCTGATGGAATCATTGATCCAAGTGAGTGAATAAACTCGTTCATTAGACGTGACAATTTCAGTGCATTTACTTATGAAAGGGTTCGGGATGTGTTTTACTTTAAAAATGGTAAATTTGAAAAGTAGCTAAAACCAGAGTCAACGGGTTGAAAGTCACCCACAGAGTATCTTTTATACATACAGCCCATCAATATTATTGTAATAATATTTATTTCGGCGATCATAATTAATGAGTTAATTGCTTTATATTAACGATAAAATAGACAACAAAATGTATGACTGGCCCTTTTCAACCCCATTATAATCTGACCAGATTTAATTTGAACCTATTTTATTTGTTATGAACCAGCCCGATCCCCCTCTTTATCCTCGTCTAAAAATTCATGAAAGTTGAATGGAAAGTGTTTTTGTTTCTATTTTGGCAGGTATCGCAGGATTAGCCGTAACTTATGGAATCAATTTGAACGTTCAGCAAGCTGCGGTGATATGGAATATATGCAATGCAGAAAACAAAATGATCTCAGTGGAAAGAGTTTTACAGTACTCGAAACTTACTAGTGAGGCACCACTAGTGATTGTAGACTCTCGGCCATCAAATGAATGGCCAGAAAACGGAACAATTTCTTTTACAAATTTGCAGGTAAACCTCTTCTGCCTATGAGACTCACGATTAAAGGTGGCAAATTTGACTCGTTGATGAATAAAATGGACCAGTTTTAATTGTGTTTAACTTGTCATATGGGTCAAATATGCTAAAACTCGTCCATATTCCATAGTCCACTTTAATTGCATACAAATTTTTAAATCATTTTATTCAATAGTTTAGATTGTTATTGTTTCTGTAAAATTATTCAAAAACATGTAACAAAATGACCCGTTTCAACCCGAACCTTTATTCACTATTTGCCCAACCCGCCCATCTTGCCAACTCTAATCAAGAAAAACTAAAACAATGCCAATACTAACTCAAAGGGGCATGACACTTACACAATTGCACCATTTGCAGATTCGATATGCAGCTCATCTCCCATCCGTATTGAAAAACATTACCTGCACATTTCCAGGAAGAAAGAAAGTTGGTGTTGTTGGTAGAACCGGAAGTGGGAAGTCAACACTCATACAAGCGATTTTTAGAGTTGTAGAGCCTACTGAAGGGTTCATTACGATAGATGGAGTAGATATTTGTAAGATAGGCCTCCATGACTTGAGATCGAGACTTAGCATCATTCCTCAAGATCCCACTATGTTTGAAGGAACAGTTAGAGGAAACCTCGACCCCCTAAACCAATATCCTGATGCAGAAATCTGGGAGGTAAATGTTACAATATAACAAGAATCGTACGAAGGGTACAACATCAATTTTATAAATTCCAGTTCACAAGAATATCATTACCTTGAACCATTCTTGAACATGCTAAATTATTGTCATTCAGAGATTTCATTCAAGACATAGCACTTATTCTCGACAGAGCTTATATCTATGCATACTTAGTTTTATCTGCACAGCACTTATTAATATCATTTTAGGTGACCCTATCTTAAAGTTCCAATATGTTGTTTCAGGCTTTGGACAAATGTCAACTTGGAGATACTGTTCGTGGAAAGGACGAGAAACTAGAATATCCAGGTGAGATAATTTGAGTTTTATATGAATAAGTATTTATATGAAAAGATATGAAGAAACCAAAGTCGTTTTTGCAGTGGTCGAAGGAGGAGAAAACTGGAGTGTTGGGCAAAGGCAATTATTTTGTCTTGGTAGAGCATTACTTAAGAAAAGCAGCATTCTTGTTCTTGATGAAGCAACGGCATCCATTGATTCTACGACTGATGGAATTTTACAAAAGATTATTAGTCAGGAATTTAAAGAACGAACTATTGTCACGATAGCTCACAGAATCCACACGGTTATTGATAGCGATCTTGTTTTGGTGCTGAGTGATGGTAAGCATGATCACATACTACTTTTCCCTTCGAATATTTTTTTAAGGCCAAAAAGACTAGTCATAAGCATATAACTTGAGATTAATAGATTTTCAAGCGTGAAGTGGTAACGTAAAACTTCATAAAAACTACTAAACTGGGTATGCTCTAATATTATCTTTGCGAACAAATTTTCTCGTTTTTGAAAATGAAAAGTGTTGAGGCGAGTATCTTATGATCAAACCGTATGCAAATAATGGAAGCTGAAATATTAATGTGATTTTTAAACAGGAAAAATAGCAGAGTACGACTCACCTGCAAGGCTGTTAGAAAGGGAAAACTCATTCTTTTCAAGACTCATCAAGGAGTACTCGATGAGGTCAAATTTCGACAAATATTGAGCTAACTAAAAGCCTGTACATCGAAAGGGGAGGATTCTTAGAAGCAAGCTAACATATCCGAACGCTTCATTAATGAAGATATGTTTGTGCGTGTAGTTCGGTATTCTTAACGAATAAATGAAACAAAAACATGTATCCCCTTCAAATTCATGTAGTATACATGAACCTTGATGATTAAGATCATCCTTGGCTTTTATTATTTTCCAATCATCAATTGTAACAAGTGACCCGAAGAACAGGTAACCTGTTAACATGGTACCGTCATACATCTAACCTAAGGCTACCCCATCAATGGGTGCTAAACAATCCCAGAAACAGCCATGGTTAAAAACAGCAGGACAACCCATCAGGTGGGTGGTAAACATCTAGTAACCACGGGTAGGTAGACCCAGAAATAAAAGTACTTTTTTGCAGAATCATTCTACTCATATATACGTTTTACCATATCTTTGAGTATTCTAGGCAAGTTACATATATCCACACCGTTGCATCCACCGTTAAAGACCAGACCACATAACATTTTGTTTTTGCATTTAAGAATTATGAGCAGAGATGATTACATACGCATTACATATTTGTATTACACGCATGTGCACACGGATATGTTTCATATTACACGCATATAATGGTAGATCCATGGCTGACACAAAAGATGACCAATGTGCACACGGATTTGCAATGATGGTCAAGGAAAAAGATATGGTCTTCAGCTCCCTTTTTCTTCCACAGTGAAGAGAATGCACAACAAGTCGGTGGTGTAATTTGATTTATTAAGCAGGCCTTTACACAACACGAGTTTGAATCTGCTAAGGGATTAAATTTGTACACAGGAGGGGGTTGAGATGAGCCAAATGGAAGTAAAGAAAGCCATGCTAAACATATATTGCTGATAGTGTGTCAATCGATGCCCAGGCCAGAGAAGTGTTCAAAACCTCCCTGTATACGAAATATTATAATAGAAATAAGTAGTAGCCCAAAATTTTAAAGAAATGATCAGAATCAGAAACAGTAGTTTGAATTTTGAAGTCGAAAAGTGAAATAATCCCTTTGAAACATTACAGTTTTCTTGTTAAAGATTAAACGGAATAGTTTTCCGCTTTCTTTAAAAAAAACACATAAAACTGCAAGAGGGACAATCAATGGGGAAAAGCATACAAGTTTAACAATACTAACCGCGTAGTCATCGTGCACACGCCAGATGCTCTCGCCAAGTAGGTTTGCCACTGATAGGACAGTCAGCTGTGGAAAATAGTTCTTTTCTGATATTGGAATGGTATTTGTTATAATCACCTCTTGAAACAGACCGCTTGACAATCTTTCAATCGCAGGTGGACTGCGGTAAACAACAATCACTTAGGTACTTAGTTTTATCAACATAAAACGCAACATAACACCACCATCGAGGACACATTACTATGTTTAAGGTTCTATACATTTGGTAACTATTTTGAGTATTAATTAAAAGTCTAAAGCGTACTTCCAAGAACAAGACGAGATACAAATCTTGTGGATCAAGAGTAGCACGTTCTCTGATTTGTTATGATGAAAAAGAAAAAAACAGATAGACATTTGAAAAACTGACTTGTTTCAAAAGTCTAGAATTCCGTCATAATCAGATTATAGATATCTAGTCGTTCAAAATTAACATAACATTAGCACTTAACACAAAAAAAATGGTAAATAGGCAACATTATCTTAAAAAATTTGCAAAAAGGGAAAAAATTGATGCAACTATCATTAAACATCCTTGAAAGCATCGCATGTATAAGAGTGTGATATAAACCCATCCCATACTTGGCCCGCATCAAGCCATAAGCTAGGTGTATAACTCACTCCAAAAAGCCAGCTCAAAAGAGGAGGAAAACCTAGACTTATAAGCCACCAACCAATTTCATACATTGAACTTGATTTTGTGGAACCCAAATCGCATACCTAAGAGGTTTGGTATGATTTTTACAGTGATTGGGAATGATGTTTTTCACGTACCAAGTCGCGATCCCGGGTGATCCAGATTGC
This sequence comes from Asclepias incarnata, assembly GCA_025447715.1. Taxonomy (NCBI): domain Eukaryota; kingdom Viridiplantae; phylum Streptophyta; class Magnoliopsida; order Gentianales; family Apocynaceae; genus Asclepias; species Asclepias incarnata. The sequence continues at coordinate 17,062 of JAOEHQ010005225.1, forward strand.
GATCATACCACAACCAGGTGCGGACGTACAAAAACGAAAATTGTGGCTGGTTTCGTGATCCTTGTGACTATGCTCTAGTCAATATAAATGGTACAAAGGTGCTCGTCTGGATTCTGAAATTCTACAGGTCCATATTTCTCTTGTACACCTTCACTAGTTCTTCCCAATACATTAGAGGTCGTTCACTATTCAGCCAATCAAACAGATCAAAAGTGCATCTCCTTCGAGATACATTGCTGCTGCATCCACTTTTAAATCATCAGGTGTCTCATAATAGCGAAAATACTTTTCTGCCTTGATGATCCAGACTCGTGGATCACCACCCTCAAACTTTGGAAACTCAATTTTTGTACATGGACGTCGTAGTGAGTTTCAACGCCACAAACTATCAACATCATCATCATCCTTCTCTAGCCAGTGTATATGTTTTGCCTCCTGGGTGCGCGTGGTTGTTTATGTGGACTTTAATTCGATGGTGGTGTACCACCTTCAAAGCTGCTACTTCTGCTATTAAAGTGTTTATGGCTGAAAGCTTTGAAGCCATTACAGTCAATTGAGCGAGTATCAGATCTTGAGAAGGATTGGTGTTCACGGGTTGTTTGGATGGATGTGAATTAGTGTTCTAACAACCATAGTTACAGGTTTCCACCATTGGATTAATGCTGCTCTGATAACACTGGGACTACGAAAATCAAATCTAAAATGGACCTAACGGAAATTTTATATGCAAGGGGTGAAACTACGAATACATTAACAAGTTCGTGTGGAGTGGACTATTCTCCAAACAATTAAAGATAACTATTCAAAACTTATCCAAGCCAAATCTTTCC
>JAOEHQ010005236.1:0-17888 GCA_025447715.1 Asclepias incarnata
CCAAAATCCACGTCATCAATATTTTGTAAAAAAACGATTTATAGACCAAAAAATCAACATAAGGATATGCCTAACACCAAGATGAGACAAATGGCAGTATCAAGAGAAGAGATAATGAGAAAGAAAATGCGTAAGCCATTGTCAAGCACTTAAATGGATTAGGCCCTAATATTTTGTAATAAGTATTACAGAAAACTAAAAGTGATTTTGGGTTTATATTTCACATTAAGAACTAATTTGCATTTGTTGTTGAATAGAGGGATCATAAACAATATCACAGGGGTTAATAGAGACAGTACCTAGCAAGCCTATTACGGGACACAAACAGGAGACACTAATCTTACTTGTTTATATAATAGCAAGGTGCAATAAACTTAGCACTGATTTTTGGGTTCCCTTCATTTTCTCCTGAAAAACCCCAGTGGCCAGTCGAATCCATCTTGAATGGCAGCGGTTTAGCTCTATCCCTCCTCCCTGTAACCTGTACAATTATTCAGCCAGATTCCAATTGGTCTTTGATTTTTTAATGATAAAATTAAGAAAAAGTTCACTTAGGATAAAAATACTTAAGCTTAAGTGTTCACCTTATGATGGGCAAAATCAATGTGCGAGGGATCAGAAACATTCTCCATCAGAGTATCATAGCCATAGAACAAATCACGTTGAATCGTCACCGTTGAAAATTCAGGCTTTTCAAAGTCACTGGGCAACCTAAACAATACATTAATAGCCAAAAAAGACATTCAAATCGAGGAAAATGACATATACAATAAGTTAATAACAAAGTGATTAGAAAATAGCACACTTTGTCACTCTCATTAAAGTTTAACTTCCAAAGATACTCCAAAGAATCTCGAGACCAAATCAATATCATTAACTATTGAGCAAATTGGATCATCCAAGTTAAACTTTCTAAATAAGGAAAGGTCTCAAATCCTAAATAACCCTTCAATCTTCTTGCGAACACATATCGATATCTTTGACTATCAGACAAATTGATCATCACAATTTATATACTTTCAAACAAAAGATTTAACTCCCTAAAATACCCTTCAAGAATCCATATACCCCATATCAACAACTTAAATTCTTGGGCATAACAAATGATTCTACCTTAGAACCTTTCCAGAAAAAGAAAAGACATACAATATAATGTGAAGCGAATTTTATATTAACACTTGATCAATGATAAAAGTAAGATTAAATATATTTTAATCATTTTAATATATTAAACAAATCATATCATATACACATACTATAAAAGAAGTTAGTGAGATTACATTGGAGGCATAGTAGCACTAGCTCTTTCAAACCCATTCTCATCAGGCCACACAAAGAGCAAACCTTGAGACACCATTGTTGGGAACCTAGTAGCACAAGCTCTGGGCGATTGAACCGCTCGAGCTTCGGGCCCATCCGATGACGCTTGAGGGATCCCAGAACATGACCCACATCCATCAAAGGACCATCCATGATAAGAACATTGCAAATGCCCATTTTCATCAATCCTTCCTTCCTAAAACAATACACACAAATATTGTAACTTTGCAATCCGTCCAAGATTCATACAATACCGAAAAACACAAATTAAAAAATAAAATTTACAGGTTTCTGAGCATTTTCACTTTATAAAAGCACAATTTACAGATGAAGACTGTAAATGTCTCCAAGAATCATATTACAACAATAAAAACCCAGCTCAAAAATCCTAAAAACTTGTAGGCTTATGACAAAAGTATTAATTACACATTAAAGTTGGAACTTTGTTCGAGATTTCATACAATAACAAGAAACCCAAATCAAAAAACATAAAAATTTGCAAGCTTTTGAGCATTTTATCTGATAATAGGACAAATTACACATTGAGTTTGCAACTTTCTACAAGATTTCACATAATAACAAAAAACCCAAATCAAAACACATAAAATTTGCAATCTTTTGATAAAGGATGAGGTTTTCTCTGGGTGAGTTTTTGACTCAGATGTACGCGGCCTAACAATTATATGAAGTAAAACTTACAGATAAAGGTGCAAGGCGATGTGGGCATTTATCATCAAGAACAACCCATTGGTTAGTATTTTTATCAAACCAAATAACAAGATCACGGTTAAGAAGTGTAAAAGGTGTTGGGATGTTTGGATCAAGGTCTTCTGTTAAAGAAACAGGGTACCAATGATCTTTCCATGAGAATTTTGCATCAAGTTCTTCACTTTCAAGACTAGTTGATGGGTCAGTGTTGGTGGTGGCAGGGGATGGTGGGGCAGATACATGGAGTGGTGGCAGAAGCTTTTTCCGGCGAGATGATGACGGTGGTGATGGGTGGAAGTTGAGGATTATGGGGTTTGTTGGTAGGAACTTGTGGTGGTGGTTTGTGGTGGTTAGTGGTGGTGGTGGTGATATCTGGTATAGTAAAGATGACATTTTTGTTGGTTCTTTTTAAAAAAAAAAATATTTTATTTATTGGTTTTGTTTGAATTTTTTTAGTGGTGTAGAAGTGTAGTATGTGTTTTTGTTTGTAGGTGTGATACACAAAGAAGAATGAAGAAGAAAGAAGAGTTTGCGTGTAAGTTTGTTGTTTGATTATTATTAGAAAAGGCCAAATTGACAAACTATGGAGAAATTTGCCACGAATAACAGGAGTGTAAACATATTTATCGTTTATTAGTTTCTTTCACATTGAATTTAGAGCATTTAAAACCTTTATCTCTCTCTTTTTTTTTTTTTCTTTTTTTCTTTTAGCAACTTGGTGTTCCATCGATTACCGGAAGTTTATAATCATAACATGTCCTTAGTTTATAAACTTATTCAAATTATAAAACATACATTAACTATGTAATAAGCCTTAGCTTTATAAATACAAAACATATTAAATTATAAAGAGGATAAAAACATGGACCATATTCAAGCTATGTCATCTTAAACCTTATTATACTACGAGAATCTAGTTTATAAACTCTTTCAACTATTTTATAAATCTCCTATTCTTCTCATCATGACACATTTTTGGTGACAAACATACGGTGACATGCTGTGGTGTCTGTTGATGACACATCAAAAGAAAAAGTGGTGTCTTAACCACTGTCATAATACCGGTGAAAGTGGTTTAAGACACCACTTCATCTTTTGATATGTCACAAAAAGACACCACTAGTAAGAGCAGGTCACCAGTATTTGTCACCAAAAATGTCACGTATGAGAAGAGTAGGAAACGAACAAAATGGGGCCAATGTGTAGCTTCCAAGGAATAAAAAAACAAAATATAAACCAACATTTATTGTTTTAAATAACTTTTTTTTTTATACTTGTACCGTTCATGCCTTTTGACTTTTTACATGCATCTCGTTTCGAATAAAATATTTAAATGTATACTTGATAAATATCAAATATATGTCCATTAAAATTATCATTTGCATAGTTGTTATATGAATTCCAAAAGAAGTAACGGAAAGTTAAATTGGTATGGATGCAGAATTGCGCGATAAAATGGTGCATCATCAACTTCGCAAAGCTCTAATCGAACATATGTGGACCCCTCCCCCTTTCCTCTTGAAAACTACATCAACGTTAATGGTAATGATTTTTTTTTATTAATGTATTTTTTGTTAAAATGTAACGCAATGTTTTTTTAATTAATGTAATGTTTGATTTTATTATTAAAAAATGTGTGTTTTGTTTTAATTTAATTTTGTGTTTAATTAATTAGAAATTATAAAATATGTAAGGAAGAAGTGAAGAAAAGTTGAGGAAGATGTGTCATTGGTAGTAATGTGTCACAAGGTAGAGAAATAATAAAAAGATGATGTGACAGTGAGGATGAAATGGTGACATTGTCACCATTGGCACAAACCTATGGAGATAAAGACAAGGATTCGATCCTCACTCCTGAAAACAACCTTTCTATCTTCACGTAGGGCAGTGGCGGATTCACAATGATATCAGGGTGGGGAAAGGCCCACCCTCAAAAAAGCCCAAGAATGAATTTTTTTTTACATCAAGTCTCAACCCAAATTAAGATAGGCCTCTAAGCCCACATCCAATAATCATAATTTGTCTTCCCAAATCTTGTTTACAAATTACAATTCACAAGAGTACAGACATTATTACGGAATTTTAATCTTTTTTAGTGTGTTTGGATTATATTGGATACCTTTCTTCACTACATCATTAAATTTAAAAGTAAATTTTATAAACCCTAACTTTTTTTCTTTTTGTTAAAGCTATTTAAAAGAAAATAATGTCAAGTGATGGTATTAGTGTGAAATCTTCATATAAAAATGTGGCTAATAATAAAAAATCATTACCAATCTCTACACCTACAATGCATAAATTAGTTGATTTGAATAATTTTATGTGGGATCCCATCGATAAAATACATATTTTGGGTTAATGTATTAATTATATATAAAAAAAATTGTGCCCCTCTTTACTCAAATCTCTGGATCCGCCACTGTAGTAACATATATATACATACATATATAATAGATGACACCCACATGCAATGGCATCATGTGTCATGGACTTATAAACATTGGTGGATGAAATTTAGAGAAAATGATATGTGTTGTTACCAATACGAATTTTGTGTATTGCTTAATGTAAAAGTATATATGCAATTCTAAAAAAAAAAATACATATACGATTTGAGTTTAAATTTTTCTTTTTTTTTCATGCAAAGTACATATCATTTTATTTAGCTTTCTATGTTTGATGTACTTTTTGGTTTTTGCATAGGTTCAATATTTTTTTTTTCTTTTAAATAGATATGGATAGCAAATTTTTATTAGGATCTTTAACCAATTAGGTGGACCATACATAACAATTTAGCTATTATGCTTTAAAATTTAAATATGACATACCCCATTTGGTACACAACACATTAGTACATAGTCAACTCTTTACCATGCATGAACATGATTACTTAAAAGTTATATTAAATTTAGATATAAAATATTTACACTACAATCCCTAAGTTTGTATGAAATACTTTAATTTCATGTAGGGCCAAACTAAAAACATGATTTAATTGGCATAGAAGACAAAAAGGTGAATAGACTTTTTAGAAAAGATAATGAATGATTAACATACATAAACAAAAAAACAAATCAAGAATAAAAAATGCAAAACCTTTCTCCATCAAAACATTGAACCCACTCCCAATTGGCTACCGTAATCTCTTTCTAGTTCAAATAAAATAAGTATTAAAATAAAACAAATAAAATAATCTTTTTTATTAACTGAAAATTATTATGCATCACATTTCATATTTCACCTTTCATAGTTCACATTCTACAATTCACATCTCATATATCACATTCCACAATTCACATCCCATAGTTCACATTCCATATTTCACATTTCATAGTTCACATTCCATAATTCACATCCCATATATAGTTTACATTCCACAATTCACATCCCATAGTTCACATTTCATAGTTTCCATTCCACAATTCACATCCCATGCATAGTTCACATTTCACAATTCACATTCCATAGTTCACATCTCACAATTCACATCCCATATTTCACATTCCACAGTTCACATTTCATAGTTCACATTCCACAATTCACATTCCATAGCTCACATTTCATAGTTCACATTCCATTTCATAGTTCACATTATTACAACCAATTTACATGTATACCTATAAACACGTAGGAGCATAAAAACATATGTACGTAAAATATAGGTTTGTCTACGGCAGGGCCGGCTATAACATGGGACGAAGTGGGCGACCGTCCGAGACTCGATTTTTTAGGGGGGCCGAATTTTTAAAATTATATATATATCAACTAACATAGAAAAGAGATGCGGATTTTAAAACAAAAAGAGAGTGATGACAAAGAGGAGAGGTACATATTTTGGGGTTTGATTTTAGAAGAAGAAGAGGGTGACAGAGAAGAAAGATGTGGATTTCAAAAGAATATTGAAATTGGTTAATTATTGAGTTTTGACATCCGCCTCGAGTTTTTTAATTATTTTTTTTTATTGTATTGTACTTGTGAGCTTTAAAGTGTTTATTATGATTAAAGTATTTCAAACACAATGTCCTTTATTTATATGGATTGGAGATATAGTTATTTTACCACTAGGATAGTATATCAAATTTCGTTTGATGGTTATTAGTACATTAGAATAATTTTTTTCTTTTGATGGTTTATCAAATTTCGTTTGAAGGTTAGATTGTAGTTTGTACCACTAGGATATTATATCAAATATAGAATATATTCCTATATTTTAAATTGTGTTCTTTATTTGTTAATAAAATATTTAAATATTAAAATAATTGTAGTTTATATATAAGATCAATAATTGTTTAATTTAAATTTGTCTAATTATAATAGTGCTGAAATTATTATTTTTATAGTTTTAGGTTTTTTGTTTTATGTTTTAGTTTTACATTTCTAAATTGTTTATTGTTAATTATATATTTGTTTAATTTTATATCTTTAAATGACTTTAATTTGCTATGTTATTGATATAACATTTATCGTCATTTTTAAAAAATAGTTTACATAATTTAATTCGTTGTATCTAGCCTAGGGGTCTTTTTATTCCGACTCGTCCTAAGTCTATAAATCCTCAGAGACGGCCCTGGTCTACTGCATCAAATAGTAGAAAATAGTTTGAATATATTTCCAAACTATAAGCAAGTAGAGAGATATAAACAAAAAGAAACATAAAAGTACTTCTCTTTTTTTTTTTGTCAAAATTTCTTCTCAAAACACCTCGTATTTCTAATCTCAACGATTTTTAAGGATATTATTCCAAACTTAACCTAATCCAACAACCAAACTTGTGTTTTTATTCCAAAATCCAAATCCAATTAACAAAAGGTTTTATTCAAACATTTCTTTAAAGATTGAAATGTCTAACTTAGTTCTCAATTTATATATATTTATTACATAATGTATTTTTCTATAAATTCATTTATGTGTTAGACTTTTCTCGCATTAATTTTACATCTTTTTTAGTACAACACAACGTCATAATCATTGTTACTCTTTTGTTAGACCTATATAATATATTTTTTCATTATTTTTAAACTTCAAGATTGATTAATATTAACAAAAAATATTTTTAAAAAAACAGGTTGATTCTCAAAACCTTAACTGATTAGCACTCATTGCTAATACACAAGGAAGATCATAGATATAAGTAATATCACTAGTCTTAAATGACACTACGCATTTTGAAGCCACAAGCACTGCAGATTCCTAGAAACTCTGTAGTTAAGCGTGTTTGGGCGTAAGCATTAGGCATTACTTTGGTGATCCATCCTTGAATGCTTGTACTTTAAAAATAAAAAAATTTACCATAACAATCAAACTATTTCACTAGGAAGCAAGCATCAGTTATTTAGCCACAAAATGGATGATTATTTTATGGTTCACCAAAAAATATTATTTTTTTAGTTATTTCTAAACTTTAAGATCGATTAATATAACCAAAAAATATTTATAAAAAAAGTGGGGTGATTCTCTTAAATCGCATTATTATTTGACTAGAGCCATTTCTAACAATCCATAAACAAAAATGGGCATTTGGTCTAGTGGTATGATTCTCGCTTTGGGTGCGAGAGGTCCCGAGTTCGATTCTCGGAATGCCCCCAAACACACTCTTCTTTTTCGTTCCGAAAACACCCCCATTTTCCCTCCAAATTCTCCCAATTTTTTTCCCCTTATTTTTAATTCCATAAATACATTCCCCGAAAAACCCCACACTCAAAATTCAATTCACCCCCTTTTCAATTTCCCCACATTTTACATGACAAATTTTTATGGCTGCTTTTTATCATCTTCAAACTGGTACTATACTCTCTCTATGTCACACACACACACACACACATGTGTATGTATTTGTAAAAAAAATGTTATGATTTGATATTAGGGAAAACTATACACAAATTTATATAAGTTTCCGTTATTGTATGTATCCAATTTTCAAATTTTACCTTTTTGATGTAAAAAAATAAAATAAAAAACTTTTAGTTCTGTACTATTGTATGTATCTGCCTATCTGGTGACCTTTATATATTGGGTAATAACATGTACATTATACGTCAGCAAAAACCCATGTCATTGTTCTAAGATGTCAGATACATACATACAATAGTAAGGAACTGAAAGTTTTGTTTTCAATTTTTTACATTGAAAAGGTAAATTTTGAAAGTTGGATACATACAATAGCGAAACGATGTATTGTTAGATATACATTTGTTTATAGTTGGATAAATTTTGCTTTTTCATGTAAAAATTGTTTCAATTCTTTTTCTAATTGCTATTGTATGTATCTGGTGACCTTTTTTTATATCGGGTAACTGTTAAATTACCAGTTTTTACTGATGTGGTGAGGCCTTGTCAGCAAAACCAACGTGAGCGGTTTACTAGTTATAAGAAGTCAGATACATACAATAGCAACGAACCGAGAGTTTTGTTGCAAATTATGGAAGTTTGATACGCAGAGTAGTGTAATGTGTGTAGTTTGATACATTTCTATATAGTTTGTAATGGGATGCGATATATGAGGTTTTGATGTGAGTTTGTTTGTGATTTAACAGACGATAAGGTTGATGCAAGTGTCGAGGATGGTCATGAAATTGGCACGGATTTTGCTTTTACAGATGGGGAAAGCCCTTCAAGTGAAAGCGGATTTGTGAATTTGGATGGAGATACTGAGGAGTTGGATATACCAAATTTTGTTGGCGACTTGAGAGCCTTGATGGTGGACGATAGTGATGACGAAGTTGTTTTGGATAGTGACGATGATTTAATAGCCGAGCAAAAAGAGGGTGACAGCAGAGGTAAATAGTAATTTGATGTCAAGAGTTAGGAGTTCCATTTTAATATCATGGGTTGTGCATATATATTTTCTGCTTATTCGTCATAAGTATTATGAGTCACAGTGTCTTTCAGCTGATATAGACTTGAGCATTATCGTTGGATAAGAAAAATCTGTTTATCATCAACAATGCATTTCAAGATTGTGCTTTTTGCTTGATTCACTGTGGTGATATGGTTCAAATGTTTTCTTCTCATAAAGTTAGATGGATTTTAAATTACTAAATTGTGTACATGTGCTATGTGGCAGTAACGAAGATGTAAAAGATGGTATTTTGGTGTGTGTGGTCTAACTTTAAGAGGGAGATTGTGGGTGTGGGTGTGTCTAGAATGCTATATCTGCATAGTCATTTTGCATATTGTTTTGTGCATGCTATGACTAAAGAAAGTGGCTCAAATGTGGTTTTTCTAGGGGCCATAAAATTCCTCTTTTCCCATGTTTGTTGAAATCATTTTTTTTTTCATGGCAGTCACGAAGGAAGGTCTAAATGGTACAGTGTCGTTATATCATGAGAAAACTGTAATGAGTTACAACACGCTTATTTTGTTTTTTATTTAGCTGCTATACTTTTTGAAATTTATATCATTTTTTGTGTAATTTCGACTAAAATTGAAGTAACATGCTGATGAAGTTGAGTAGTTTTTGTAACAAGGTTTCTGCAAGTTAGATCTAACGATCTGTGAATTCCAGTGACTAGATTATAAGTGCAATGAAAGTTGTTTGCTGTTTATTGCAGTTTGGCCCTTTCTGGTCTGATATAATAATAGATGCATGAAAAATTGTTATACTTTTGACTCATTTGCAACTGTGTTCATTATTAGGAGGTTTATGGAGGCGTGCTAGTGCACTTGGTGCACAATCATCTGAGGTTTGGTCTTCTGCAGGAAGTAATTTGACAGACAAAAAATCTGATAATGGTTCTAATCTTGTAAGTGGCGAGACTCATTATGAAGAAGCACTAATTGTGAGACCAACAGAGGGAAGCTTAATATCAAATTATGAAAATGTGGCTATGCCTTACCAGGACCAGCTTAGTAAGCAATACAATAAGTTTGAAGGAGACGAGTTCGTTATTTTCCAGGCACCTTGCAGTACTTTTGAGAATGAAGTTGGTGTTTATTATGAATCTGAAGAACCTGGTGAGGCATCACAAGCTAATGCATTGGAATTTGTTGATCGTTACTTGTCAGCTAGTGTTGTCAGTTCATCTCCAGAAGCCACGATTCCGAAAGTTGTTGGGCTAAGATCACCTCTTGCTTCATGTGCAAAGGGGTCCCTAAATTTGGCAATGAAAACCAACCTTATGTCCAAAGTTGGTCTTTCAACCTTTGAGTGGGATAATGATCAGCTTGATCATGGAGAAGAGTTATTTTTAAAGAAGAAAAAAGAACTCTACAATCAAAGAGAGAAATGTTTGGATGGAAAAATTGAAGATGGGCTTAAAGGAAGTGTTATGGTTAATTCAAATGAACAGTTTCATGTAAATGAGTTTGATGAACAGTTTAAGGAAGAATTACCAAACCCCCCTGTTGAAGATGATACCAATGATAGGGATGCACTGGATTTGTTCGGTGTTGGTTTGGACACCCAAATGGCAGCCGAAGCTATGGAATCCTTGTTGTACGCCCCACCTCCTACTATTGATGCTAATGAAGATGAAGGCCTCGAGAAGAAAGCTTTTAAACAATGTGATTCGCAAACTGGCGGAATAAGTTGTAACCAAAACAATCTTACAAGCCACGAAATGTCTACATTCTTAGACGAACACTCTAAAAACCAAGAAGAAATGAATGTTGAGTTACTGGGTACCAAAATTGCAACAAAAGGAGAGCCATTGACTGATAAATTGAAGAAGTTTCATGATAAATCTTTGAAAGTTTTTAGCCGAAGGAAGCAAATGAAAAATTCAGTCAAGGAAGTTCAAACCTTTTCACCTGTAGCTTGTCGAACTAGACACGGGTCATCAGTAAAACGGTCAAAGAGGACTGAAGGTACATATAACCTGAGAAATTTTACACATGGTAAGCTGGATAATGTTCATAAAAGAAAGTTGGGTGATTTAGATACAACTTTTTCATTGGGGAAGTCAAAAGATTCTTCAAAGAATGATGAAACTTTTGGTCAATGGAAGTTTGATACGTGGAAGTGGCCCAAAGGGAAAAGGACATGTAGAAAAATGAGACCAGATGTAACATTAAAAAGTACCTTAAATACACCATCCCCGGTTCTTGGAATTGGCAATGGAAATTCAGTTGTGGGACCTGGTGAGACTGAAGGGAACTTCAGGGAAGCTTCTTTCTTGTCAAATGTAAAGAGAAAAGCTCGCTCTGCTCCCAAATGCAGGTCAACAGCTGTAAAGAAACTTTTTAAAGGACGTTCAATCCAAAAATCTGGTCAACTGAGTCTAGCAGATGTTACTAACACCAAATGTCTTTCAATGAGTCATAAACCATCTTTAGGTGGTGAAAACAAGATGACGGATTCATTATTGAATGGAAAGAAACTAATCAAGAAAACGTCTACAAGTCCCTCCCTTAGGAATGAGCTTTCTAGATTGGGCTTTGCAGAATCTTTCCCGGATTTTATATCCAAAGACTCAAGAAGACGTAGAAGTAAGGTAGAAATTCGTGTATTGCTCAGCCAGAGCCTTGATGATGATGTTATTAAGCAGCAGAGAAAGGTTTATAGTTTGTTTTCAATTGCCTCATCTATCTTCTTAGCTAGAGGTGGCAAATGGAAGGGTTGGGTAATGGTTCAAATGGGTCCAGGTCAAAACAGTTTTTTTTTGTACGGGGCAGGTTGATCAAAACAGTTTTAGTGTGCAATATTTGAAATGGCTGTCGTGTTATGTATAAATACAAAAACTATAACAGCACTAAGGAATTTAAGAGGTTGTTTGCATTAAGAATACATTTTGGGTGATTTTCGACCCATTTCACCTATTCGGCCCGTTTCAGATAAAATGCAACCCAAATTAAGTCATTCATAATTAAATGGGTTGATTTTGCTGCCGCTAAGCATAGCCTTTGTTGTTTTAACTCGTCTGTGTAAAAGTTTATAAATCATGAATTCCCTTTTTTGCCCATGCAGCTCATGACAAAATTGGGAATTTCTATGGCAAAAGATTGCGCAGATGCCACACATTTTGTGTCTGATAGATTTGCAAGGACAAAGAAGATGTTAGAAGCAATGGCTTTCGGTAAACCAGTTGTGATACCCTTGTGGCTAGAGATCTGCGAGCAAGCAATGTCTGTTATTGACGAGAAAAATTACATCCTTAGGGATGCTAAAAGGGAAAAGCAGTTTGGCTTTAGCATGCCCGTTTCATTGTCTCGTGCAAGAGCACATCCACTTCTTAAGGTAATATAGGTTGTTGGACATATTTTTTGAAGGTGATTATCTGATTATGGTGACTTCAAGTTGCAGGAATTTGTTTTAAGCGTTTGCCTGTTTGCATAACCTTCTAGTCTAAAAGTGGTAATTTATACGCGTTTACCTATGAATGGGTTGTTGTGAGTTATGTTTTTATATTTAACAGGGTAAAGAGGTAAATTTGAATTAAAAAGTTTAAAAGGAAACAAGTCAAATCATGCCAATGGGTTGAAAGTTACCTGGGTAGACTTTTGATGCACAAAACCTTCTATATCGTTTTATTCACAAAAATTAGATTATTATCAGAACAAAGCTAATTTCTGTGATTATATTTGACTCATTACTCATCTGTAAAAATTTGGACAAAAGTGTGTTAGGTCAACCCAACCCTGTCTGTTTTGACATTTACCAGAGGATTACAGGTTTTGACCCATTACCCGCCCCACCCGTTTGCCACCTCTACTGCTTTTGCTTCTGATCATTTGTAATATAGCGGGTATGATACCAGATGTAGTCATGTAACAAGATTTGACTCTCAAATTATACAGTAAAATTACTTATATACCCTTATTTACCTTTTACCTGTTTAAATAACCAGAATTAACACTCAACATCACTAAAGATGAATGTCAAAATTTCAAGTGGCATAGGCACATTTAAAAACTATTTTCTACACGCATTTTAGCACAGCTGATTTGATTATATGATTCTAATTACTCAATATGCGTACAGCTAGTCACCCTCGATATGCCCTTATGATCTATTTGGTGATGGCTGCCAGGACCGAAGAGTCTTTATTACCCCACAAGTTGAACCTGACAGAGAACTGATAGGAAACTTAGTCAAGGCAGTTCAGGGCCAGGTGCTATCCCTGCTCTTATTATTATACATTCATTATATTTCACTAAGATCATTGTAAACTACTATGGAAACCATACCTATCACATTTGGTGTGATGACTTACACACTCATTACTAGATCTACAGATGTGACAGTTTCGACCCATTTGCTTCTGAATGGTTCAATGTTGGTTATGTTTAATACTCAACAGGTTGAAAGTCGTCAAAAGTGTACTTTTAACGCATGCAACATTTTAAAATGCTTAAATTAACTTTTCTGATTATATTTTATTTTAAAATAGCTTTTTAGTCATATTTGATGGATTAATTATTTATAAAATACAACCAAACCAAATGAAGTGTTTTTGTGTCAATCAACCCCTGCCCAATTTGCCATTTACTAAATATTTCCACATTTCGACCTGCTGTTTTTACCGGCTACACAACCCACCCATCTTGCCACCTCTACCATTAGGTGTGGACCTATGTGCTCCAAAAGGTATGAAAGTGCACACCTGGAAAAGTTATTTGGCAGTATTTTACGGTGTAAAAAAATTGCTATTCGAGTGTCCCTTAAAATATATTTGTTATGGCATTGTGTATCCTGTTCGCAAGTTTGTATCCAGCACAGCACTAATGTTCATGTTATAATGAGATGTTCTTCAGGTGATAACAGACATTCAACAAGCCAGCATGGAATATAATATATCAAATAATCTCTTAATATTGTCAAGTGAACAAAATTATGAAGCATGTGTTCCGTTCTTAGACAAAGGTATAGATAGACTCATTGTCATATTTCATTATGCATATAAAAGTCATCACCATTTCATTTGAAATTTGCATGAAAACATAAGGTTTGTACGTGGACTTGCAGGTGCAGCAGTTTACAGTTCAGAACTCTTGCTAAATGGGGTCATCATTCAGAAACTAGAATACAAGAGGTAAGCTGAAAACAATGCTAAAACATCTTTATTATCCTCTCCCTAGCTTTGTCACTGTGCTGTTATTCAGAGTTTTTATAGGGTTTATATATGCTAAATCGCTAAAAGCCACACATATTATGATTCTGTGGCTAATATATGTGTTCCATTTACTTAATGCGAAGAAAATTGATATGCAAAAATAGAGAATAGAGAAAAATGTTATAGATAATCACAATGGGAATTTTGGCCCATCTGATTATAATTGGTCTGTTCTCTCTAATGGGTAACACTAACATGAAAATTTAGCTTATAAGGCTATAGGAAAGTTGCCCAGAGTCTATTTTTTTAGCAAAGGTTACCTGTTTGTATCTGCTAACTAACTTGTTTGACTTGCCAAAACTGTTTGTCTACTCAAATACAATGTTGAACCTTTGGTTTCCGACATTGCAGGCATCGACTCTTCAGTGATCATGTTATAATGAAGCGTTATACTAGACGTCGGAAGAAAAATGGAAATCAACATCTTCATGGAGTTTAGGAACATGAGCCAATCTCTTGTACATCTGTGCACATATATTGCAACGTATCAAAATGGCCATTTTGAGTTTTGGGTTTATCATCATTTTTGCAACTAATCCCAAATGTCATTTTGAATATTCACTAACAGTTGATCAAAGATTTAACGAAATACCCTTGCTCATCACCAAGTATGAAAATTCAATGAGATGCAATGTGTTATTGTACAAGATCATTGAGGTGATTTTTTTTTGGGTGTTAACAAGGGCCTTGTTTGGGAATTTTTTTTGTTTAATGCATTTTCATTTATTTTTAAAAAATGGTGAAAATGCGGCGAGAAAAGGATAATTTGTCAAGTGTTCATATTTTCAGAAAATCAGTTGGTTTGGCCCGAAACATAATATCCGGATTATTTGGTAGCGTATTGAGCAAAAACTCAAGTCTGAGCAAAAGCTTAATTAAGCTTATTATGAAGTTTTCACATATATACATTACTGATGTTTTCAAATTTTGCAAAAATGGCTTTTAACGTTTAAGTGGACACTACTTGCCTTTTTGACTTACAAGGTCAACTGGTCAAGGTTGATTTTTCTTTAAACTGCAAATCTCTCAAGTCTTTCTTTCTTTCTTTTTTTTTTCTTTTCTTATTTTAACTGTGTTTGTAATAAAATAATTCGCTTCATTGATCTGTTTTATGTATGATCTGGTGATACAAGTATTGATCAATCACATAGAAAGTTGATTTACTACAAAATTACAGATGCCCAACATTTAACATTGAAAACATCCATCATTTTGACTTGGGTGATTTAAATTTGACCCATTTATTTGTAAAATAATGGGTCAAAAGCCTCTATAAATGTATCCAAGTTCATTAAAGTTAAAACCATCTAAATTGCTATAGTATCAAAACAGTACAGTTTTTTAGTCATTCATCAAATTGTCTGAAAATGAATTGCTTTGATACTTTGATTCATTACCCAGCTTCTCTTGTTCGGCATGCGCATTTTGCTCCCTATTTGAGTTGCAGGCAACTAAAAATGGGACGAACATTACACTGTTAATATAACAATGAATTTACAAATATCCCAAGGAACAACTCTCTCTTTGCTTAATTGAAAAGAAAAAATAGCATACCATAATACATTCATCTAATATTTCTACTAAATTGCAAGACTAATTTGGCAAGGCTAATTCTGAAACAAAAGTAAAAGGAAACAAAATTTAAACCGACCATATCTCCAGTCAAAAGTTTCATGTTTGTTTCTCACAAGCCACAACAATTGTTACTAGCAAATAGAACTGATGTTTTTGGGGCACAAAGCAAGTTTTCAGATACACTGCTTTCTAGAAGACTAATTAGTGGTCGGCATCTTGAGATTGAGCGTTAGCATTTGAAGACTCGAAACCACCAGATGGCGGTGGTGGTAGTGTTGGGTTGGCTTGATACATAGTTGGTGTAAACATTGGAGGGGCACTAGATGTAGGGGTTCCTGAGCTCCCTGGGGCCATCATATGGGGATTAAGTGACATCGGCCTTGGCACACCATTGTTAACTTGACCTGGCATTGATGGGTTACCCTGACCAGGCATTGATGGGTTACCTTGACCTGGTCCCTGACCTGGCATTGATGGACCCTGACCCGGCATTGATGGGTTACCCTGACCGGGCATTGATGGGTTACCCTGACCAGGCATCAATGGTGCACCTGGCGGTGTTAACATTTGAGGCATTCCAGGGTATCCTGATAATTCAACAAAAGGAACACTTTAGAAGTGGTTCATAACAATTAGAGGTGACAACTGAAAATTTTAACCCATTTTCTTATGAATGGGTTGATTCAGGTTTAAACACTTTAGAAGTGGTTTATAACAATTAGATGTGACAATTTCAACCATTTACTTATGAATTGATTGATTCAGGTTATGTTTAATCTATAAGAGTAAAATAAAAAGAAAACACAAGGAGAAACGGATTAAATGATTGAGAGTCGCCCAAGTGGATACTTAATGCATAACACATCCAAAATCGTTTTATTCAAATAATTCGTTTCTTATTCGGATAATATAACTTTGTAATCATAACCAAATAATGTATAACAAGTGTAAAAGTTTGGACAAATACTACTTCTGGTCAATCTAGCCCCTGTTTTGGCCCGTACAAAAAATTTCCTGTTTTCACCCATTACCCAACCCACCTATTTTGCCATCTCTAATAACAATAACCACGGATATTACAAAATTTAGCAAGTTCTTCAAGATAACATGGTCAAGTGGCTTTCAGAATAACATCGTTTTAAAATACTGTCAGACCGCAATGATAAGATTTTTGAGTGTTTGGCAAAGGCAACCTACAATTATGATTTCTTTTATATTATTTAGGTTGAAAAGAATTGGTTTTTAAGAGGCATGTAAAAGTTATTTGAACAAACCTAAATACATGTCCTAACTTTAGTTAAACAGATTATATGATTATCTAATTCTCCAGGTCAGTGTAATAACTTCTCAACCACTATGTCAATTAAGCATTTCAATATACATCTTTACCAGTATACATCACTTACCAGGAAGAGGCCTTGGCAGAGAGATTGGTGGTCTCATTCCAGGCATTAAATATGGATTCATTCCGGGCATAGGCATCATTGGAACAGGAAGACGAGGTCTCAGTTGGTTGTAAGCAGCACCAACTTGTTGAAATGCTGCAGCTTGGCCAAGATGCTCCTTAACCTTTTGGTCAATTAGATATTGGTTTTGTTGTGCCTCATATTGTTGATAGTATACCCGAACATTTCCCTGAGATGGATTTACACATGTCAGAATCATAATTAATAAATCCGACATGTACTATTTAATTGTGTGGGAAGCAAGTCATGCTAATGCTACCTTGTGCTTGTACCCTGCATTGTGTTGCTTCCTTACAGACGGCTGAAAAACAATAGGAAAATATGAACTTTAGTCTAACACATTATCGGGCAAGACTCACTCATTTAGTGATACTTAACCGATCTTCGAAAATAATGATGAAACTTCAAGTAGATTAACGATTAGCGCAAGTTTTTTTCATGAATTATATTCCATCAAAGACTTGCAGTTAATTGATTAAAAAGTTCAGAAGAATGGATGTTGATTTCCACCTCTTCCCGGTCACCAAATAACAACAATAAGAATATACATATTCATTATGTTATATAAAATTCTTAAGGGGGTGTTCGAGTTCAGTTACTCAAAAGTGCATATACGCGTCCTAAGCAGAAGTAGGTATTCCAAATTGCATATTTACTCTAAAATAAGCAGATAGCAGGTAACATCCAAACACGACAAGCTTCTTATGTGGGTTTTTTTATACGCAAATAAGCAGTTTAAAAAGTAATCCAAAAAATTCACCAAATCATC
>JAOEHQ010005247.1:0-17886 GCA_025447715.1 Asclepias incarnata
TAGTTCAAGACCTTAGACTACACGGAATGAGGCGGAGGTTGGCCCGACGCCGCCTCTTTCCGCCTCGTTGCCGCCGCATATACCGGCCCGAAGGGCGGCAAATCCAAAAAATGAAGAAGCCCGGCATTAAACTTCCGTCCAAACTTGCTTTGAATTTGGCCATTTATAGCCGTTAAACGGCTCCTTCCCCAAATATATACATATATGTATATATAATATATATACATACATAATTACATACCTGATGAGTTTTCAGACGAGTTTTTTTCCGGCCACTTTCTTTCCTCTGTTTTTCAGTGAGTATATATGTATTTGTTGTGTGGGTGAAACCGGAAATGGATGTATATATATATATATACCAGTGTATGTGTGTATATATATACCATTGTGGGGGTATTTGTGTATGATAGATATATATATACACCAGTGTGGGGGAATTTGTGGTATACATATATATAGATACCAGTGTATGATAGAAATAGATAGATGTATTTGTGTTTATAAAAAAAATATATTTGTGTTAAAAAAAAAAAAAGTTTTTTAAGGATGCCCCAAAAGGAATGACTCACTCCCACAAAAAGGAGGGGCATCTCTTTGGGGGAGGCACCGCCACATAGCGAAAGACGTCTCATATGAGCAGTGGCGGAACCAGAAAATATTTTTGGGGGGTTCACAATTTTTGGAATAAAAAAAATTGGGGGTGCACACGTTAAAAAACCTACAATTTTACACTAAACCTCTAAAAAAATTTTAAAATTGGGGGGTGCATTTGAACCCCCTAATTTATATATAGGTCCGCCCCTGCATATGAGGGTGCCTCACTCCCATTAGGGGGTTGGCAATGGGATGTAGTGTCGCAATCCATACCACACTCCTCGACAAATCTCCTTATGTCACCTCATTCCTTTACTTTTTCATACCACACTCCCTTATTTCATTGGCAATGACATACCACACTGTAATCCATATCCCATTCCTTTTTTCATACACACATTACTATGATTTGTGGCCCCACACTAACATCTCTCTCTATATCTCGTGCGGCAATCTATACCACAAAATCCATACCACGCCCCATACCACATCAATGGCGGCGGTGTTACCGTGTGGTATGAGACATACCGTGTCTTGATACCGTCCCATTGCCAACACCCTTAGTCTTAATGGCAAAGAGGGGAAATTTTGACCTTGTTGAAAGAGGGGAAATTTTCAAAGGGAGTATAGTGGTTAAATGGTGGGGGCCTTAGGAGTAACTTTTTCATCATTACGTTTTCACTTTTTGTTTTATTGGTTTCAGTTTTACACATAAAATTAAATAATTGTTAAATCACCTTGTCTAGTGAAAGTGAATACCTAGTTGCACTTTTTTACGAAATGTTTCTATTTTGAATTCTGCTAGGACAATTCCGTAGGTGAGCGGTAAAAAAAGTTTGGAAATGATCATGAAATACTTCGACTAGTTCACATACAATTAAGTAAAAAAATACTTGTTTTTTATTGACAACTTCCTAAACCACCTCTATCATTTATTAACTAATTTAAATATTTTCACCTAATATACTTATAATACCCTTAATGAAATTATTTACAATATACATCCCTCAACCTTTAAAATAACCATTATTTACAACATACATCACTCAACCCTTAAAATAACTACACTACCCCCTTTTACATCAATTGTTTTTACATTAATAACCACACCGCTACCGCTACCGCCACCGCCACCGTCGCCTGTCGCTAACACCGCAGCAACCACCTGTCGCCGCTACCACCGCTGCCACCGTCGCCCCCACCACCCGCCGTCGTCGCCGTCGCCGCCATTACCACACCACCACCGCTGCTGCCACTATCGCCGTTGCATTACGCGCGCTTTCGTCTAGTCAAAAGTAACTTATTCACTAAAGGAGTTGATATTAAAACCATCATTTTTGGTAATTATATCATAATGTATAATTTTTATAACAGAGTTTATAAATATATATTACATAATTATGATATAATCATTATAAAAAAAAATAAAAAATAGTGATACTTTTATCATCTCTCATTCACTAAATGGGATTGTTCAATAATACTGTTAGAATCTTGTTTGTAATAGTATATGAGTATGCACTATCTTTTCAGGCAATCGGAGAAAAGCCTCTAAACAATAATGATGTCGATTACTTTTCAGTTTTCACAGTACTAAAATTAATATATCACTGAAGTTAGTAAATACTGGGTCTGAGTTGTATCATTTATCTTTTTAATCTTGTATTTCATGATGTATACATAATAACAAATAGTTGGTTTCGACCCGGCCTCAATTATCGTTTTGATACGATTTTCATAATGTTAGTGTATTTGCATCGCGGAGCTTCAATTATCGTATTGATACAGTTTTTATTATGTTAGTTTATTTGCGTTGAATCTACAACCGCTTAATTAAAAAATCACATTGTCATGGATAGTTTTACTCAAAAGTTTATCATATGAAATATACATTTATTTAAGGTAATACCACATTAAATTCTACTTGCGCGATGTACGGTTTTAATTATTGTGATTATGTCCTAAGTCATGTATGACCCATATGTACTTTTTCACTTGAAATGAAAAATGAGTATACGAAATACCATAAAACATTGATACGCTAATGAGCTTTTGATTTAATGGTCCAACGGAGAGATGTGAGACTTTGCTTCTATAGAAGGTTTCCAATCCTAGACATAGAGTATTTAATATTAATTTAAAATGCCACCTTATAATTGTTGGGTTATTTTAATGAAATTTGCTTTTAAAAAGAACGAACATACAAATCACCACAAATAATTATCCCCCACTATAAAAGCATTTAAAATAAATATATATAAATATATGTTTCATTTTCTTTTTCTTGTTTTTGAACTGCAATATATAAATAGATACTAGTATATTATAATATAATATCATCATAGTTGTTGCAAGGCAAAATAACAATTTTACTAACCACTTTTTAAATAATAATAACTAATGATTAATTAAGGGAAATCAAAATAACTAATAATGATGGTACGAAAGCTCAACAGGTACCAACAAGATACAAAATTTATAAGCAATGCAAGATGAAGATTACATGCCTCCTGTTCAGAAAACCCATGGCTCTGATCACCTATATATGTTGTCTTTCCACCATTGCTTAGATGATCATCTCCCAATAGTTGGTGATAAGTTGGACATCTGTTGTTTAAATGGTAACCGCGCACCCAATGACGTTTTCATTGTATCTGGCAACATTATCTCTTTAATTATCTCACTGTCTTCTAACCCCGTGTGGCCATGAATTGACACTGGTTCAGCATAAAGATGTGTATTTAACTATGATCGAGTGTGTCATTGTTAAAGGTGTAGATCGAATGAAAATTTTGACGACTTACTTGCTAATGATAGTCGATGTAGGTTATATATTATCTCAAATAAGTCAAAAAAAAACAAAAAAAAACAGATGAACTATACTCAAGTTTCCCAATTATCTTGACAAACAAAGTACTTAAATTTTTTTTTTGACAATCTTGAACAAAGCTTGTTTCGGGTCAACTAGCCCAGGCTGTAACAGCAAATTACCCATTTTGACATGTATCCATTTTGAGTTGCCCAACCCACATAAGGAAAACTTCTTAGAGACAATCAAACAAGCCAAATCAGGAATGGAGATGATGATTCTTTATGGATTTGCTGATGTTGAATCGTTTAGTGCATTTCTCTAATCAGGATAGAAGATAAGATTCGAGCAATATAATATTGCAGAGCATAAACATTCATTGCTTGTCCTCTTGGAGTCTGGGTCTTTGAAAATCTTGGTGAAAACCTTACTAGCTCCATGTGGCCTTCATATATAAAAATTAACGTACATCAAGTTAAAGATCAATGAGTAATATATGAGGGCTGCAGATTATACAATTGAGTAATATTGCTAAATAACTTCCATAATTGTCTTCCAAGTAATTATGATTGCTTTAATACATTCTTGATATTGGATTTTAACACACACATACAACATTCTGAGTTAAGACAATAAAGAAACACGAGTCATTTGGAATCATGCAGTAGAACTAAACAGCATATTTTCGAACTATTAGATTCGTACTTGGGAGGTTAGTCGTGTAACACTCACAATTATAGTTGTTGTTGTAAAGAGTCATGGCTATGCGTTACTTCGTCTAAGTGATGGACACGGTTTAACAAAGGCAAGAAAATATAGTCAATTTGAGGTCAGAAACATGTAAAATTCACCATATGCATACCCTTCAAGTTCGGGAGGACTGTGTTTTCTCTCAATCAACCAACCATACCACCAAGCCAGTATAAATATTGATCATAATAGTCAGAGCCCATTTTTTTGTAACATGAAAGGCTTCAGAAGTAACCATTGTCAGTGATATGGTGCATCACTAACCTGATTAATTAAATGTATATATATATATATATATGTGTGTGTGTGTGTGTACTGTGTGTGAACTCTGCGTCGTTAAGTTGATATCACATAGAGACTACTCGATCAGACATCACCAACGGTTGCATTGAAGTTCTGCCAAATAATGAAATAAATGCAATGATTTAAGTAAGAAGAGCGACAAGAACAACTACACATTATTATTATACGGAGTAGTAGATAATATATAAGTAGAGTTTTATAATGTTTGTTAGATTAATGACTATCTTTTACATTGACAATGTCCGACAATTGTTAATGGTGATTATTGCAGTTGTTTAATAGTTTGAAAAATAACATGATTTGTTACATGTATATTTTTGAAATGAAAAAAACTCAATGAACATGTAGATAATATTGATGAGTTAATTACAATAATAACAACTGTATCCAATCTTGACATAAGTAATATTGATAAGTTAATTGTTGAAGAAAAACAAAAATTATAAATAACTAATAATATTATACATGTATTTTAAATTGTGAATATTTTTTTATTTATTTCTAACAGACCATGTTTTTCTGTGATT
This sequence comes from Asclepias incarnata, assembly GCA_025447715.1. NCBI lineage: Eukaryota > Viridiplantae > Streptophyta > Magnoliopsida > Gentianales > Apocynaceae > Asclepias > Asclepias incarnata. Next base: position 4,984 of record JAOEHQ010005247.1, read on the forward strand.
TTAATAATTTACACTTTGAATATTTAAATAAGATAATTAGAAATAAAGAAATTTGATTAAATGTTTAGGAAATGTATAGATTAAGGTTTTAATTGGTGGGTTGTAATTAAATGAAAACTAAAAAAATGTTGAAAACCAAGTGACAAATCTCAGTCACACATTTTTCCCCTCTTCTTCTTTCCCTTTTTTTTTTTACCTTAGTTTTTTTTTCATTTTGTAATTTTTTATAAAAAAAACCCATACCCAATTTTTTTTTCCTCCAGATGATGATGATACGGTACAGACGTAGACCTTAGCGGAACGAACGTAGCCTGTTCAAGGGGGCTTCGCCCCTATCGGCATAGCCCTTAAGGGTATTAATAAGGGGTAGCTAATGAGGTGATAGATCATAGGGGGTGATCGGTGATAGGGTGATCTATCTGATGAGTTCCGCCCTTAGCCGTCATGACTCCGCCCTTAGCCATACGGGCTACGCCCTTTGGAAAACAAATCTATTATTTTGTTTTTTTGGAGTGAGTTTTTATTTTAAAATATTAAAAATGAAAAAAACAAGATAAAAAACGAAAGAGGGGAAGAAGAAGTAGACAGAAATATATGGCTGAAATTTATCCCTTAGTTTTCACTTTAATTACTATTTGCAAATAAACATTTACCTTCAATTGGTACTATAATTAAAATTTTGACATTGTCCAAGACTTTGTATGTTGCTAAAATAAACAACTAAATAGTTGAATTACATTGATTAGATTTTTGTGCTAATGGTAAAACTTTAGAAAGAAATAAAAAAAAAAATAGAAATTTAAGGATTAAGAAATAGTTCTAAATAATTTTCAAAGGTTTATAGATTTACAATCACATAAATCGTATTGTAATACAAAACATGTACAAACATTCGTGAATACATATGTATGTTAATAAACCCTGTTAGTATCTTATCATTGTTCGAGTAAACTTAAATAAGAGCAGTTGGCGGACATGGTCTATTGTAGGCTCTCCGATGTGTTGGTGTTTGATGAGGCCGCCATGAGTATGGTCACGTTGGGAGAAGGATGCGTGTTACAACTAGTTTGGAATCCAAATAAGTTAGAATATCGATTTAGCTAACCATACTTGCATTTTCTTTTAAAGCTTAAACCTATGAGTTAAACATTGTTTTCATGTACTTAAAATGTTTGGTGTATATATATATATATACCTCTTTAATATGGTTTTTATCTTTTAAAAATTATCATATGTGAGCTTAAAACATAAGAGTCGGCAAAACCTAGAAAAAGAAAACTGTGTTTATGATTGCGTTTTCAAAACAACATTTTGAAAGAGTATGTCCTGGTCTGTTTTTCAGAACTATAAATAATCAGTCAAATATATATATTTTTTAATTAGTTATGATATGCAAACTAAATAATCAAATAATCTTTTTCAAAATGCACTTACAAATACAACAATCTCTCATAAATTAACACATGTTAATTCCCTTACTTTATTTGTCCAAACCGCCTTTGAAAAGCTTTATCTATTCCAATTTTTCATAGAGAAAATAGCTAAATATAGTTTTTTTTATACAAACAAAAGTTATTTTTTATTTATCTTCTTAATCTATCTTTATTCATTGGTCCATGTCACTTGTCACGTGTGTTTGTAAACTTTTGTTTATATATTGTTTGTAATTCTAGCATTTTTCAACATAGTTATCATTAAGCAAAATTTATTTTAGGGAAAATCAATTATGCAGTTGACTGTACAAATATTTGATGCAGTTGGCTTACAAATGAAAGAGGCAGTTTTGTAATTATCAAAATATGCAAAGGTTAAAATGGGAATTACATTTGATCTCTCTCGACTACATATATCATATATGCAGTCAACTACATATATGATTTCCCATTTATTTTAAGACACTATATCATTGTTTAAAACATATTATATTTAAAAGATTACATATGATTAGATCTGTCATATTCCAGTGAGGAGGTGGCAAAGGTTAAGATTGCAATGGCACCGACCTTACTTTCAAGTGGTTGCCAAAATTTTCAAATTTGAACTACATTCGTAAATATCTTCTCATTAAACAATGTCTTTTTACTTTACGTTTTACTAGCTAATCAACCGCGGGCGACACCTAGATATTGTCAAAAAATGTTAACTTATAATTGAGTTGAATACGAAATTACGAAGTATAGTGACAATCGTGAAGAGGTTTGCTTTTTAAGCAAGACACCTTTTCACTACCTCTAACAATTAATACGGATCTTCAAGTGAAAAGGACATGCTCAATGTTGTAAAAGAAAACAAAGTAACTATTCTTATCCTACCATATCAATAATACATATTAGGGTTAATTGATTGAAAATGCATGAACTTTCATTCATTTTTTATTGTATGTTTCCATTTTTCAAACCTCCTAATCGTATTAGAGGAAAATGAAGCACTCTAATGAAGCAAGTGTAAGTTATATTCATACAATAATAAAAGTGTAAAAGTTCGTTACACTTCCAGATACTAAACCCAATATAAAAGAAATAACTTAGGTGCTTCCAAAGAAAGATGATTTTACTAAATTCCTACATAAAAAATTTTCATTGTCTCTTCTTAAAGTTCGTTAAATATACACATTCTATCTCTTATTTAAAATTGTTGTTAGAAAACACATTCATTTTATCTCTTATTTAAATTTAAAATTGTTGTGTGGGGAACACATAGCCAGATATAAATTCAGTTCCCGTTTAAACTTCAAACTTTCTCTTCATCCTCGTTATTTTCAGTACGTCTCCATCTTCAAATCAATCTAACAATATACAGATACATATATATATTTCCGATTTTCCCTAACTTAACCGCCTTAATCAATTAATCATTAGTTTTTTTATTTATTTATATGTCTATTTAGGGTTTCTTATCTACATATATTTGTGTTCACATAGTTATTAAACATATCAATCAGTTTGCCATCAAATCAATCAGCAATCAATCATGTCTTTGAGACCGGCGGAGAGAAAGGCGGGACGGATGGGCGGATACAAGGTTTCAGTTAATGCGGATGAAGGACGGCGGCGTAGGGAGGATGATATGCTTGCCATCCGGAAGCTGGTAAGAGAAGAGAATTTGTTGAAAAAGCGTCAGGTCCTTTCGGAGTCTCAGCCGTTGGTTAGCGGTATTCCGGTTCAAGCTTCTACTGAGAAAAAGGTTTATTTTTTTGTTTCGATTTTGATTTGAGTTATATATATTGATGAATGTATGGTATTGTGTATATATGAATGTATCTAATTAGATATACTGATATAGTGATGCTAGGGTTATTGAAAAGATATAGAAATTTAACGTTTGTTGATTTACTCGTATATCTTTTTGGTTTTAAGGATTTGTTAGTTTTCTTGGTTTATATTTTTTAGATTAGTTTATTCGTGTATATTTTCTGTGTTATGATTACTCATAATATATAGTTAGTTTGATTGAATGAATTGACCAGGGTTAACGTTATCGATTTGTGATTGATTATGTAAAGTCTATTAATATTTTTGGGATGAACTGATGAAATGGTTTCTTGTGAACTCTCTGTATAACTTGTTTAAAGGAAAATTTGACTGTTTAATCTGTAGGCAGGATTGTCGCCTTGGTTTATTGGTTTGAACTGTGTGTTTGTTGACTTGGTTGAGCATTCATTTTTCTAGTTGTGTTTGTTTTAAGTTTCTTCTAGCTTTCACATTTTATGATAGAGAACATAGAATCACTTAGCATCAGTCATAATGGTGATAAAGTATGGCGATATCCTAAGTGTTGACATAGTGGCTGTTTGTGTTTATTAAGGGGGCATTTGGATTAGCTTATTTGAACAGTTTATGAGCTTATCTAAAGGGTGAAAAAGCTAAGCTGAAGCTGATAATATTGGGCTTTTTGATACAGCTTGAGCTATATCAAATAAGCTTACCCAAACTAACCCCCCTTGCGAATCCTTCTAGTTGTAGGAATCTCAATACTTATGGTTCAAGACATTTTTTTAAAATTATGGATATGCGTTATTTCTGCAATTAGATCTATTATGCGATGTGATTGACTTACCTCTTAATTTCATGTTCGTACAATCATTCATTTAGTCATCTATAACTGTTGCTTGCATGTCCATTGAAGTTAAACCTATAATCTGTTGCTTGAATGTCCAATGAAATTACATACCCTTTTTTATCATTCATTTGAACTGTGAGTTGGTGTTGATTGAATTGCAGTTAGAGAGTATATCTGCTATGGTTGCTGGAGTATTTTCCAATGATGGTAATATGCAGCTGGAAGCAACCACTCAGTTCCGTAAATTGCTTTCCATAGGTAACTATACTACATTTGTAATATCTCTATTGTTACAAGAAGTAAGTCAGTAGATATAATTATTAGCTGAACATTGTTTCACAGAACGGAGTCCACCAATTGAGGAAGTTATACAAGCTGGAGTTGTACCTCGGTTTGTCGAGTTCCTAATGAGGGAAACTTTTCCACAGCTTCAGGTAATGCTACTTGTGGACCCTATTTCTATTTGTTTATTTTCTTATGTCATTATAATTTTATTTTAATTTTTTTGACAGTTTGAGGCTGCTTGGGCACTTACAAACATCGCCTCAGGAACATCGGAGAATACAAAGGTTGTGATTGATCATGGAGCTGTCCCAATCTTTGTCAAACTTCTAGCTTCTCCAAGTGATGATGTGCGCGAGCAGGTGACACATGCTTTTTTCTACTTGATCGGAAATTTGTTTAAGGAGTGTATGGATAAAGGGTTTTCGATTTAGGTTAGCTGTTGGGTTCGAGGGTAGGGCTTTTAAATTTAGGAATCCTATCCACAAACTTATGACTTCTCTATATTTGCCAAAGGTGGTGGCTTATAAATTATTCTCTTTCCCAGTCCACCTTGTTATCCAACCCATACAACTGGTGATTCCTTATTCAAAACGAAATGTCACCCAAGTCTTGACAAGTTGTAGATATGGAGTTAACTTTTTGTGAATGAATGTATGACCACCTCTTTGTTGCAGGCTGTTTGGGCATTGGGAAATGTTGCTGGTGATTCTCCTAAATGCCGTGATCTTGTACTTGGTCATGGTGCTTTGATTCCCTTGCTTTCTCAGTTAAATGAGCATGCTAAGCTTTCCATGCTTAGAAATGCTACATGGACACTATCAAATTTCTGCCGAGGAAAACCACAGCCTCCTTTAGAGCAGGTTGTTTACTAGCTATTGTTTGATCAATTCGTTTTTTATTTCTATTTTTTAAAACCTATTTTCAGGGACCCTTGTCTCTTTTTTTTTTATTTGCAGACAAGGCCAGCTCTTCCGGCCCTTGAACGACTTATTCATTCAAATGATGAAGAAGTGTTGACAGATGCATGCTGGGCTCTCTCCTATCTGTCTGATGGTACCAGTGACAAAATTCAAGCGGTGATTGATGCCGGTGTCTGCCGACGTGTTGTTGAGCTTCTCCTGTGAGTTGTGTATTATTGTTTTTTCAGTCTATTTTTGCTTAATTTGATTTTATATTTCTAACTAATGTTTGTCTTCTGTTCAGCCATCCATCCCCTTCAGTACTCATCCCTGCTCTTCGAACTGTCGGGAACATCGTGACTGGTGATGATCTCCAAACACAGGTATGGGTCTTTCAAGAGTTTGCATTTCAAAGGTTTCGTTTTTTTAATTTGCTACATGCCAATTGCATTTGACCCAAAAGACATTCAATTGAAATGAGGAAATTTTGCATTTAATAGCATATCATCGAGCATGGTGCACTTCCATGCCTGCTGAGCTTGTTGACTAAGAATCATAAGAAGAGTATTAAAAAGGAAGCCTGCTGGACAATCTCGAACATCACTGCTGGAAACAAAGAACAAATACAGGTAAAAAAAGCAATAACAATGTTCTGTTACTCGCTAGATATTTTGAGATTGGACTAAAATGCAGCTTTCTGACATATTTCCTTTTTTTAGCAAGTAGAGTAATATATATAGTGATCCATTGTTCTTTCTTTTAACACACAGATTGTGATTGAGGCTGGGTTGATTGCACCCCTGGTCCATTTGCTCCAGACGGCTGAATTTGATGTTAAAAAAGAGGCAGCATGGGCAATATCAAATGCCACTTCTGGTGGTACCAATGACCAAATCAAGTATGTCTCAGTTTTGACTTTCTTCACAAGTTATTAACTTATTATACCCTAAATAATGCAAGTATTTACTTTTTTTAAATGTAATATGATTTTTAGGTATTTGGTGACTCAAGGGTGTATAAAACCCTTGTGCGATCTCCTTGTAGGTCCCGATCCAAGGATTGTGACTGTTGCTCTAGAGGGGCTCGAGAACATTCTTAAGGTAGGGGAAGTTGAGAAGAACGCAGGTAACAGTGGTGAAGTTAATTTCTATGCTCAGTTGATTGATGATGCTGAGGGGTTAGAAAAGATTGAGAATTTGCAAAGCCATGACAACAATGAAATTTATGAGAAGGCTGTTAAGATTCTCGAAACATATTGGTTGGAGGAGGAAGAGGAAACAGTGGGTGATGGTGCTCAGGCTGGTTTCAACTTTGGTGGAAACAATGTTCAAGTTCCATCTGGTGGATTCAACTTTAACAGCTGAAGGTAATTTCTGTTTTTACCTTTTTCTAAAATATGACATTTCAGTTGGATGGGTACCATAACTGGTCAAAACGGTTATTCTTTTACTAATTGGCTGACCAAAATAACTTTCTCTCTACTACAAACATATTAACAATTTAACATAGTGTGTCAAATGTGATTTAATAATCTTTATTGTTTCACTTCTAGTCTGGTACTAGAATGACGTAGTAATTTATATGGATACACTTTAGGCGACTTTTGACTGATTCCACTTTTTTCTGCTTTTATTATTTATTAGACCTGTATGAGATACTGTAAAATATATCCCTGATCATCCCATCTACTAGTAAATGACCCAAAGTATCCAGCTCTAACTATCTACATACAATAGTTGTTTGCTCTATGATATGATTCTAAGAAAGAATATGCAAGACAAAGCTTTAATCCAAAATTATCTCTTTGCTTCATCATTGTAAATTTTTGATGATCATAAGTGGTATTTTAGACATTGAATTGTGGTATGACTAAAACCTTGATTACCTGAGCCAGTTAAATTGAACTTGCAGGATTTTGGGGGCAAGATGAAGTGCATTGCTGGCATCAAGGTCAAGTCCGGTCAGGTCGGGTTGAGTTGTCGGGTCAGGTCAGGTCGGGTCAAAGCATCTCGCGTGTTATATAATGGCTGAGTCACGGTCATAGTCTTCCAGAGATGCAAAGGTGGGTCTGTTGGTTTCAGCATACGAAGGGGTTGGCCAAGGTTTTTATTCAGCATAGTCGCTGGAAAATTGTTGGTCATTACCTCGAGCAGTTGGAGGTGATTGTGTCGTTTGAATGGGGGTTTACCGTTTACATATGTATACGGAATCTCTATTTTTAATCTTTCAATTTTTTTTGGCATACATTGGTTCTTGTAAGGAGTCTCGGCATTGCTATTGTATCACAACTTAAGCGAGAAAAAGGAATACTGATATTTGTCCACTTTTATTTGAATTTAGTATGTTTAGTACGCCATTGCTGTCGCGAAACTACCCCTCCAACTCTTTTGTGTTATGTGACGCATTATCTTTTAATCAAATAGTACCGTTATTAGTATGGTACAAATACCGGCACTGTCGCCATACTCCCCAATCCGGATACTGAATAATCAATTTGTACCATTAGGCATGAGATTAGTATGGTATAGGTACCTACACTGTCACCGTACTCCCCAGTCCCGATACTAAAACTTAGTGAAATCCCAACCGATGGTAGTTGTACCGGCACCATCACCATACTCTCCGGTCCCAATATTAAAACTTAGAGTGAAGGGAGTGGTGAGCTCCAACCCAATTCTACCCAAATTGCCATGTTACCCCTCTCCAATAAAAACACTCGATCTCAAATCAACCCAATATTACCCAAATCTACCCAAAATGGAAGGAGTGTTGTTGTCATGTACCCAAATGTCAAATCACTCCTTTTCTCCCACCATCACCAACTCGGGTTAATGGCGGCGGCGATGTAGCCGAGCTACCCGATTCGACCCGAGCCCCACTCCCTCCACTCTTAGTGAAATCCCACCCCAATACCGCAAGTGGTGTATTATGTACTAATGTACCATTTCCTACCTCGGCCGTTGCTTAGAAACTGTTGAATTATGAGAAAGTGAATCAACTTTTTAACAATTTTATATTCAAACTCGCTATAAATTTATGATACATGGATTTAAAAGATGTGTTTTATGCATAATTCATTCAATTCTAAATACATATTATAGGTATGACATTTATATTCCTTTTTGTCTGTTTCTAAAAAATCTAAAACTTACAGTTTTTTTTTTTTGAATGGCTACTTTCATTAAAAACTCAAGACCCCATACAATCACCAATGGTAATATACACACACCCATATACTATATACATTTACAAGGAAGAAAAACTATTCCAATTTGACTAAGACCAAGATGACTTCTTCGCCCGATGCTTAATCCAAAGATAACCAAGAGATCGAATTGACTCCACCACCCGTACGCTATACCACGCCACGCCTTGGAAAAACAATTCGTTACGAGATTTCCAAATACACCAACATGAAATCAACACCACCACATGAAGTATCTCTTTGCTAGAAGCACAAAGAGGGGCCAACTCATGTAACTCCATTAGGTCCCGAATAGAGAAAGCGAACATAGGAGATAATTTGCACCATCTCTCGATTCGGTACCAGACTTCCGACACAAAGGGATACGAAACTAACGGGTGATCCATCGTTTCTGGCCATTCATTGCATAGAGGACACATATTACATGGAACCATCACATTACATTTCAGCAAGTTATCCCGCGTTGGAATCCTATTCATCTCCGCCCGCCAATCGAAAATATTAAGTTTGTTTGGCAACCATTTGCACCAAGCATGTTTATAGTAACTGCTTGACACTTGACCTCGCAACAGGGCCTTACATGAGGCCACCGAGAAATCACGAGAATTATCATTGTTTTATAGTTAATACTCTTTTCGTCCCATTTTATGTAATAATGCATTTATAATATAACTTTCATCGAGCATTATATAATACAAACAAAAATATTTACGGTTAAAAACTCAAAAATTTAAATTAGGACATAAATGAAAGAAAAAGAGTAACTGTATTTCTAAGTAATGATACATAATTCTAAAACAACTTTTTAATTACAATATCATATATTGTGTATTTAGAAAAAATCAATGAATAAATAATGCATTATTTGTGCTATTATATATAAGTCCAGAACTTTTTATTTTTTATTTTTTATAATATCTTATTCTTTTTCTAAATCCTTTAGTTTAATTTTTACAAAAAAGTAAATAAATATCGTTATTTTTTCGTAATAAACTAATAATTGCTATCTTCTGCATGAAGTGTGGCATGTAGGCTCCACGTGGGACTTTACCGGGTTTTCCGCCTACGATTTTTTAAATCAAAGCTTTAATTCCAAGTTTCCAACGGATATGCTACATGAAAAATGTTAGGGGAGGGTGTCACCACAGCCCAAACCAAACCAATACCCAATATTATATTACTAATTCAATTTTATCCTTCAAATCAAAAACTCATCATTTTTTACTAGGTGTCATGATACACCAAATCAAACCAACCCCACCATTTTTACACCCAATTAAATTAGTTTACATTTCCCACACAAAACAAAACAATGTATCATGAATTTCGGTTTCACAAACCGATTCCATCCAAGCCAATTCCAAACCGTGTAGGAAGGTGTCATCAATTATCCAAACCAATTCCAAACCGATTCCATCCAAGCCAATTCTAAACTCTATGTTTTTTTTTGTATATGGAGAGTCATTATAGCATTTTGTGATCAATAATTTGTAGCATACAAACATGTGCTCGTACAACGTGTAAATATATCGCTTCTTAAAACAAATTTTACACCAAATAAAATGTAAAGGAATAGAAACAAAGTTAATCAAACTTAGAGAGGACTAGGTTCAACTGAAGCATATAAGAGGAGATCAGGATCATGCTCGAGTATCGCCATTTCGTCTTGGCTCAAGGTGACCCATGCTTCAATCCCATAGCCGGTACTCGTATCCATTAATAATATGACATTCGCATAGAGAGGAATATCATTGTTTAAGTTCCCCAAACACGACCAAACAGGCTTTCCCCAGCCAAAGTCAGCTTCATATAGCCCAGAATTACACAAGCTACTCGAAGAGTAGTAATCTGCATCATAACTCGACAGTTGACCTCCCAACTGTTTTATCTCATCAATAACCTTATCAGACCCGTCTTCCGCTATAAATTGCTCAACAATATTGGTGTCGATTTTCGCAACACCAGCATTAACGTGCCCTGCCATGGCATCTAATCTTAAGTTGTCATTTGATTCACACTTAGCCACCGCATTCCAAATGATGTTCCCAATTGCATTTTGTGGTAAAGGTGGTGCAAATCTACCTCTTATATTCACAGCAATTTGTAAGATTGATGGTCTTTCTCCGTGTAGTTTCCTTGCAGCAGTTGTTGCACACTCCCAAAGCACTGAGGTGACCGAGTGGAGGAGACAGATTCAGCAGCTTTGGCCTTAATTAAGTGCTTGTAAAGCCTTTGCATCAAACCGAAATCTTTTAGTTGAACATTTCCCTTTGTTCAACAACATAGGCTGTTCCATCAAGGATGATAATGGGAAAGATGGATATGAAGGTGGTTTAGTGTTGGGCAGAAAAAGTGACGAAGAAACAAAATTAGGGTAGACTTTTCTCTTTATCATCATTTGCTGCACACGCCCATGCATTTATAAACGTCATGTATGTGCAACCATCAATGAGTTTATGTGAATTCGACAAGCCAATAGCCACACCACCACAACTAAAGAAGTTCACTTGGATCATAACGAGATAGAATCCTCGCGTTGGCTTCTTTGAGTATGGTGGCATGGGAAGTAGCCCCTGTACTAACTTGTAATCCGGTTTTGCAATAAAACTCAAAAGATCACCATCAATTTGTGTTTCAACATAATAAACACCTTCATCATTACATTCGATGTGGTTATCATCGATATACTTTCCCGCAAATGGGTAAAAGCAAGAAAGTGTTTCCGACAGAGATTGCTTTAGCAGTTTTGATCTTTGAAGAACTATATCATCAATGTTTTTGTTCCCGTTAACATTGTTTGGATAAAAGAAGACAAATGGAACATAAGTCGGAGCGTTAATTTGATCCAATGCAGAAAGCTTGTAAGATCGAAGGTAGTTAGGAGTGGGCTTATTAGGCTTCACATCTTGTATTGACATAACACGAATTTCATTTTCCTTCTTTTCTACATCAACACCTTTAGCACTAGCATAATTTTGTTGAAACTCAATCCTGAACATATAAAACAAGTTGGGCGCATGTTTTATGACTAATAAACGATCTTTTAGTCTATTTGCCACAAAAATAAATAGTTACTCACCGAGAAGAATGCTCGTAATCTCGAGGTATCAAACATGGTTGAGCTGAAAAGAACTGATATTGATACAAATGCTTGGGGGTGACAAGATACGCAGCAAGTGATCGTTCAGCCGTAAGGTGATACTGCTTGCATGCCTTGGAAGATGCTAATAAGGTACCGAAACGCCTCATCTTTTTTACCTTAAAGCTAGCTTATCAAATGGAATGTGTAAGAATGAAATATGACGCATTGCATACATTATACTTATATTTATAGCAAAGTGTTCTCTAACTATATACTTTACAATATAATTAACAATTTTAAAGTTTTGTTTTGATTCTTCGAGTCAATTTCCTCAAGAGAGAAAGAAATGTTGTATTTAGCCGTCCAGAAATTAATAACTATTTTACTAATTAAAGAAAGAAAGAAAAGTATTCAGTTGCCGTCCGGCAACATTCATGTAATTACACTGCCGTCAACTATCATATCTTTTATGCAAATGGCAGCCACCCACCTTTTATATTTCTTTAGATATCTCCGTTCAATGAGCTCTTGGTCAGTTGGTCTAGTGGTCCAAGGGGAGGTAAGAGGCTTTACCTCTCTAAAGGTTCCGGGTCCAAATCCTAGCGTTGATGTTTAATTACTACGGAGTAGCTTGGAGAAAACTAACATTTGTCATTCAAAACAAACAAACCAAAAAACAGTAGGTGAAAGAAATAGTTGGAGCAAAAGCAGGAATTTACACCAGAGTTGGTTACCCATTTAGAAAGTCAGTAAACACATATTCTTTCTGCTAAATGGTTAGAAAAGATGGTAACTAACCGAAGAACAAAGACAGGTACACGTTGCTGGTCATTTTACCCTTGTAAATAAATGTGGCATGATACTTGGGTTTGTCTCTTCTTCAACAGAACTCATCCAATGCTTATGGTTGTTGCATACATAGGAGCATTCTACTCTTCAAATTTTAAGCTTTAGCTTCAAGAAAATTGATCATGACCATAATAAACATCGTTTACCAAGCAACCATTTGGTATAACATATTGGCACATAAGGAAATGACATATTTTGGGTAAACGAGGAGAAGAATTTATCCATAACAATTATAAGTGTGTGATTTACAGTATATATATGCATGAGACTCCTATAAATTAAAGAAAACAGTTACTATGATCAGACCATCCGTAGCCCTTCATATATCCCACAATTTTCAAATTCAAAAAGTACTGTGACGTCAGCACCACCTTCTTATTACCACCACCTTCTTTTTTTCTTCATAAATCATCACCTTCAAATTTAATATTCCACAATACCCTACCAACAACCAACAACCGCTACTCAATCCCGGCAACAGCCGGGGTTTGAGGGAGGTAAGATGTACGCAGCCTTACCTCTAC
>JAOEHQ010005258.1:0-17884 GCA_025447715.1 Asclepias incarnata
TGATTTTAAGCTAAGATTTACTTACCCAAAGTTCCTCTAACAATGAATCACGAATTTGAGCAAAAATGGAGGTTTTGAAGCTTGAACAACCAAATCCTTGCAAGAAGATGAAGATGAAGGTGATACTTTCAAGATTACCACTAGATTTATGATTAAAACTTGTTTACTATTATGGATTCAAGAATTTTTAGCAAGAATTTGTATGTGTGTGTGTTTTGTTCTTGACCCACAAAAAATGAATGAAAGAAAGAAAATGAAAGGATAAGGAAAGGATAAGGGGGGGAAAGGGATAAGTAGGTTGGATTTGTTGGGTGGGTCACGGGTCGATCCATGGGTAACCCGTTTCACAATTTAATTAAATCACATAACATAAGGTATCGTAAGACCAAATTAAGTGAGCCATTTAAACCCGTAAACACAATTGACCTCAAAATTGCCTTCCAACATAATACTAACCATAAAGGTTAGTCAAATAACACAAAAAGTCAACGGGTCAAATATTTCGACATTGCACTAAATTATTGTACATAAATACAAAATGACCCGAAATTTCATTAAAAGTCAACAAGTCAAATATCAGTCAACGGGGTCAAATATCACGAATGTTACATCCCCCTCCAAGGGCCCCCCTTTTTAGAAATAAGTTGATGGGCAATAATGTGTTATCTTGATGATTTTAAAGTCACTTATTCGTAATTTGATTTGTTTTTGTCTATAATCAGCCTCATAGTGAAGCAAGGGAATGCTAATACTTCACAAGGTAGCATTTTGTCAACTCAAACAGTGTATCCAAACCGTGTTGAGTTCCTAGAAGCCACTGAAAGAAAACATGTTGATGAGATCATGGAAACTGATACGGTGAGATTATATATGCTATATATAGATTAAGTATGTATTCATCTGTGTACATTATGATATTGAGATTAATGAGTAGCTACTGTTTGTTGTTAAGCCCACCGAGTGTGTCGTACTTGCTACAATTGCTATGCTTGAACCAGAGTTTGGATGGTTTTATGTTGGCTGTCAAAGCTGTAATAGGAAGGTAGTACCAAAGCAAGACTACTTGGAAGTATGTGATGAGAATGACTTGACTGAGGAGGTTTTGAATGCTCCTCCTGATAGCTTATGGTGTAAAACTGAGAAGATTCAAGCCACCCGACTAGCTCCAAAGTACTGAAAATTTTAATGCTTACATGCTCTTCCGAATTCGTAATAGTTTTCATATTTAGTTGTCCTAACGTTATATTTTGCATACCAGGTTCAAAGTGACATTCAGAGTCCAAGATTCAACTGGGAGTACCTCTTTGACGATGTTTGATAGGGATGTAGTTCGCACTTTGGGTCTGTCCGCAACTGATATCCGTGAGCGACAACTTAAGGGTGATGATACAGAAGGATACCCACATGAACTCGATGCTTTGCTGAACAGGAAGTATGCATTCAAAATTGGAATAACCAAGTACAATCTGGAAAAAAGCTACCATGTGTACACGATTCAGAAACTCTGTGATGATCCTGAAGTTATTGCTGAGTTACAAGCTCAGGATAACCCAATTGAGGTACTAATTGTCCAACACATTTAAATAATTGACAAATATTTTACCACTCACTAATCTCAATTGCTGTCATACTTTAATATATAGCCCAATGAAGACTCTCAAACTCAGGATGTCTCAGCTGTGAAGCTATCTGAATCGTCACAGGGCATGATGGATTCAAAGGTGAAAACCTACTTATAGTTGTAGATGTTTTATGATGAAACTATGTGTGACATTGTAATCAACACTTTCATAGTTCTTTTGTGGTATACTTGAAGGATGCTGCCTCTATTACCGGAGGAGAATATTTGGAGGCCGAGCTGGAGAAAGATACGGAGACGAGCCCGCTCCAAAAAAGGATGAATACTCCTGGTACAAGTTCTTCTACTAGACCAACCAAGAAGATTCGCCCAATGAAGATGCCGGCCAACTCTAAGTCCGATCAAATTCCCATGCCATCACTCAGCGAAGCTTAATTCCATGTTCAGTAGTTTCTTTTGAAAGTATGTATGTGTAAATCATGCTTGCCCAAACAATGTCTTTTGTGACTGTATGTCGTTTAAAACTGTTGCCAGCTACAACACTTGATGTGTGTAATAACTTTGATGGGAACATGTGTGGTTTATTAAGTTAATGATATGATGGTATTGTAGATTAAATCCAAATAGAATTCTGAAGTTAGAACTTTGAACTAGAATTGGTATTCGACATTCTATGTACAACTTTTATCAAACATAACAAAAGAAATGGTTTGAAATTACCTATGGAAAACAAATAAACTGTTTTAAAGTAATTGGATAATATTGATATGTGAAATTGACATGCATAGAATCAGACATTAGGAAAGAAATTTGTGAAATTGACATGCATAATTATAAGACATTAGGAAAGAAATTTGAACATAACCAAAAAAATTAAATGATAAGGAGTAATCTTTGAATTACATCAGATAAATTGCAAACAAGATACACCAGAAATAACATTTAAGGATTTATATCACCAACATATAATCACTTATTTAAGGAGGGAAAACAGTCCTAAATGTTTATCCAAATTTTTTCAAATAACCATTTGAGCATGTTAGTGTTTTTGGTGGGAAACTAAATTTTTAAGTGGCACTTAAAGTTGTTTTCAAAATGGAATAAGTCATTCAAAACCTGTTTTGGTACACACAACCAAAGAGTCAATCTTTATCTTCTTCCCCAAAAGGGGTAATCTTCTCATTCAATGAAGAACAACATGTATCAAAGTCAAAATCCACTTAACCGGAAAAAAAGAAAAGGTGTGTTAAATGATCATATAGCTACTACCAGTAACATGTCTTCACCACCTATCTCTCCTCTTTCAAGAACTCCATTTTCCAATATTACAAATGGTATGTGGTGTTTCATCTTTTATATTTCAATTAATATAAACATTGAAGCTTCATAACTCAATAATAAAACCAATTTGTGGATGATTTCTTATCTATGTAGTTTGTTCAACAAAGCATCTGAGAAGGACAGATGGAACCAGCACAACTTCAAAGAGGAAGACTTCTTTTGTCAATGGTGATTTTTTGCCTCACTTTCCATACTTACAATCCTCTATAAATTTTCTATTAATCTATATTTCTGTTATGCTAAATGTGTAGTCAGTAGTAGTACAAGTAGTATTTCTTCCAGCCATGGAAACCAAACTCCTTCAAATTTTCAGCCTAATTGGACTACCTTGACATCCCTAACCCCAATCAGTGGTAAACATACTTGATTATCTTATTCACGATTGTATTAACTTTTTAGCAGTACTAATTTACATACAAAATTGTCTTTCAAGTATTAACAAGGAACCACTATCCAATGGCTACCTTTGAAACTCCCAGCAATGCTAAGACCACAAACATTTCAGGACCATCTTCATCTACACATATAGGTAAATTTATTTTTTCAAATCTACTGTTTAAATTAAATCGGCATCACCTAGCGTAACATATATGTTATATTTCACAATGAAAATAGGACCTTCTTTGTCAACTCAACATCCACCTTCAAAAGTTAAAAGCAATGCCAACAAAGGGAAACAGAAGTGTAATGATTCGACTTTGCGATATACTGGCTTTCGTGAAAGTAATAACTCTATTAAAGCTGCCAGAAATTCAAGAAAACAATTCAATACACACGACATCCCCCGAATAGCTCTTGAAATGAATGATGATGTAGCGGAAGATTCATATGCCAAACGTCATGGAATCTGCACAGGTACATTCCAAACACCTTAACAAGTTTTTTCCCAACATATTCAGGACCATTTTCAATAATACAACATCTATTCTCATTTATATAAATATTGTCAATTGTTTGTTTTTAAAAGAATATATTGATCATGGAGATCCAATATACAAGTGCTCAAGTTGTGGTGCAATGCTTTGGGAAGCTGAAATGTTGAGAGGTAATCATGATCGTAAGAAATCTGCATTCAGTATGTGTTGTAAGAGTGGGGATGTTGAAATCCCACATGCCACTCAACCTCCACGTTTGTTATTTGATTTATATAAAAGCGACAATCCAAAGGCAAAGAATTTTATGGATAACATCCGAGCATATAACATGATGTTCTCCTTCACATCTATGGGTGGTAAGGTAAACCAAGGTTCTCTTAAAGGCAGGGGACCATTTGTATTTAGACTACAAGGTCAAAACTTTCACCGAATGGGTAGTCTGCTTCCTTCTCAGGGTGAGGAACCAAAATTCTCACAACTCTATATATTTGATTCAGAAAACGAGGCTGCAAATAGAGCAAAAGCTGTAAGGTAACATGTTCTTTTATGTTTTATGATACTCAACATATTGATGCATTCCCTACATTTGGAAGAACACACATTACACTTTATTCTGCTCTAACTTACAATTTTTGTTCTTAGCCACAGCTCTGGTTCTCATGCGAATGGTGTTAGAAAAAGCAAACTTAACCATGATACAATAAACATAGTCAAGAATTTGTTGGATTCTTGCAACCCGCTTGTCAAAACTTTTAGGGTCGTAAGAGACTGTTTGAGAGAGACTGATTGGCAAGATGTAAGTCTGAAACTTATTGGAACGAGAGACAAAGATGGTAGAACTTACAATTTGCCAACCACATCTGAAGTTGCTGCTTTAATAATTGGAGATATTGAATCGGTAATTGATAACCGTGACATTATTTTGCGGACAAGATCTGGTGGTCTACAAAGAATCAGTGAGTTGCATCCATCTTACCTTGCTTTACAATATCCACTTATCTTTCCGTTTGCAGAAGATGGTTTTCGACTCGGCATCAAACACAGAGGCATCCCAGATGAGTGTGAGAAAAAAAGAACAAACCTTACGATCAGGGAATTCTTTTGTTTTCGGATACAAGACAGACCAAATGAATTCTCTCTTCTACTTCACGCCAAGAAATTATTTCATCAATTTTTGGTTGACGGTTATACAATGGTTGAGGCCGATCGCTTAAGGTTCATAAAAAACAGTCAGAAGAAACTTAGAACCGATTCTTTCAGAAACTTATCTGCCAATGTAGAAAGTGGCAGTAGCGATGCATCATCTTCTGGTAAGCGTATATTATTACCATCGTCGTTTACAGGAGGGTCCAGGTATATGATGCAAAAGTACTTGGATGCTATGGCTATATGCAAGTCCGTTGGCTATCCTGATCTATTTATTACTGTCACTTGCAACCCGAATTGGCCCGAGATTTACAGGTGTTTGACTGATAAGAATCTTAAAGCTGAAGATAGGCCTGATATAATTGCCCGATTATTCAAGATCAAATTGGATCAACTAATTCATGACTTAAAAAATGAGCAATTCTTTGGTCCTATCCAAGCAGGTAATTTTAAGACCTTAAAAAGATTTAAGCTAAATTAAATTAATTTATACCACAAATTTCCAAATTTCCAAATTTCCAAATTGTCTTCTCTAATCTATTTGTTTCTTTTTTAATGACTTGCAGTTATTTATACTGTGGAGTTTCAGAAAAGAGGGCTGCCACATGCTCATATTTGTTTGTTTTTGGCTGCGGGAAGTAAATTCCCCACAGCAACTGATGTGGACCATGTAATTAGTGCCGAGATACCCAATGAAAAAGAAGATCCAAAGTTGTATCAGCTGGTAAAACAGTTCATGATGCATGGCCCTTGTGGAACCGATAATCCAAATTGTCCATGTATGGTGAAAAGGAAATGCTCGAAAAACTTTCCAAAGAAATTTAAAGAGGAAAGTTGTGTTGATGATGAAGGTTATCCTGTTTATAGGCGTCGTGATACAGGAAATACCATTGAAAAGGATGGAACTCCTCTTGACAATCGATTTGTCGTTCCTTACAATGCCACTCTTCTTCGAAGGTACCAATGTCATATGAATGTTGAATGGTGCAACCAATCTGGGGCAATCAAGTATTTGTTTAAATATATAAACAAAGGACCAGATAGAGTTACCGCTCATGTTTACCCAACTAACACGAATGGAACAACCAATCAAGAAAGCCCTCCGGTAGATGAGGTTAAGAGATACCTAGATTGTAGGTGCGTTTATTTATCTCAATTTCATTTATATAAAATTCAATATGTAATGTATGGTTTTAAAATTACTTATCAATTCGGTAACTGTAGGTATGTTTCAGCTTCTGAAGCAGCTTGGAGAATATTCCAATTTGATATACATTATAGGTTCCCGCCGGTCGAAGTCTTACCATTTCATTGTGAAAATGAGCAGAGCGTAGTTTATGATGATGACGCCAACCTTTGTGATGTTGTTTCTAATCCAACCGTCAAGTGTTCAATGTTTCTTAAGTGGATGGAAATGAATTTGAAAGATGATTTGGCGAAAACATTGAAATATGTGGAATTCCCACAACATTTTGTCTGGCTAAGATCAAAGAGAGAGTGGCAGAGAAGATCAATCGAAGGTCGTGGTTCGATTGGAAGGATATGTTATGTTCCACCATCCCTTGGTGATGTTTATTACCTGAGAATTCTTTTGAACCATGTCATCGGACCAACGAGTTATGAAGAGATAAGGACAGTTAATGGAACAAAGTGTAAGACGTTCAAAGAGGCATGCTTTGAACGTGGTCTTCTCGATGATGATAAAGAATATGTTGAGGCTATCTTGGAAGCAAGTTCATGGGCAACAGCATCATACTTAAGACAATTCTTTGTACAGCTACTACTATCAAACTCTGTTGCAAGACCAGACGAGTTGTGGTTGAAAACATCTAAAATTTTGTGTGAAGACATTTTACATATGCAAAGGAGGATATTAAATTGTCCAGGTAATTGTTCTAAACACCCATTCCTTAAAATTATCATTTTTTGTATGGCAAATTTAAATTCGTTCTAACCATATTCATATAACAACATTCGTCTATCTTTTCAGGTTTGGAACTTCAAGAAAATGAACTCCACAACCTTTGCTTGTCATATATCGAACAGTTGCTTCTTAGCAATGGTAGTAGTCTCAAAAACTTTCCAGAGATGCCATACCCGGGCAGTGAATACGTTTCTTCACTAAACAACCGATTAATCCGAAATGAACTCTTGTATGATCAGACAGCTCTTAGAAATGAACATCAAACTTTGTTGACACAATTGACTGTTGAACAAAGAACTTTGTACCAAACAGTCATAAAAGCAGTTGGTAAAAATGATGGAGGAGTTTTCTTTGTTTATGGATATGGCGGCACTGGAAAGACATTTCTTTGGAAAACACTAACTGCAGCATTACGATCCAAAGGTCAAATTGTCCTAAATGTTGCTTCAAGTGGAATTGCATCACTTTTACTATCTGGTGGAAGGACTGCACACTCAAGGTTTGTTATTCCAATTAACATCAATGAGAACTCAATTTGTCCTATTGATCCACAGAGTGACTTGGCTGATTTAATCAAGATAGCCAAATTGATTATTTGGGATGAAGCACCAATGATACACCGACACTGTTTTGAAGCTCTTGATAGAACAATGAGAGATATTCTACGTTCTTCTCAACCAAATAGTGAAGATCAAGTTTTTGGTGGTAAAGTTGTTGTGTTTGGTGGTGACTTTAGACAAATACTACCAGTGATTCCAAAAGGATCAAGAAGCAATATTGTGAATGCGTCTTTAAATTCATCTTATTTATGGCATCATTGTCGTGTTTTGAAATTAACAGTCAATATGAGGTTACAAGTTGGAACTCAACAATCAGATTTACAAGAAGTAAAAGAGTTTGCTGAATGGATTCTCAAAGTTGGTGATGGTGTACTCGGTGAACCAAATGATGGTGAAGTAGAAATTCAGATCCCACAGGAGTTACTTATTCTTGATACCATCGATCCACTTTCTTCCCTTATTGATTTCACATATCCTGATATGCTAAACAGTTTGCAAGATCCCATGTTTTTCCAACAAAGAGCTATTCTTGCCCCAACTCATGACGTTGTCGGAGCTATAAATGAGAAGTTGTTAGAAAAGATGCCCGGTGAAGAAGCCACCTATCTAAGCTCAGATAGCTTATGTGAGTCTGAACAAAGTACTGAGATTGATGCTGCACTGTTCTCGACCGAAGTGTTGAATAATCTCAAATTGTCTGGCTTACCAAACCATAAGTTGGTGTTGAAAGTTGGTGCACCAGTCATGTTATTGAGGAACCTTGATCAACAAAATGGTTTGTGCAATGGTACACGGTTGCAACTGGTCAAACTTGGAAGGCATGTTCTTGAGGCAAAAATAATAACAGGAACTAACATTGGCCATCATACCTTAATTTCAAGATTGAAGATGACACCATCAGATAAAAGAATCCCGGTGAAGATCTGTCGAAAGCAATTTCCTATTTCAGTATGTTTTGCCATGACTATAAATAAAAGCCAAGGACAATCACTTGAGCGTGTTGGATTTATCTTCCACGTCCGGTGTTTAGCCACTGACAATTATATGTGGCTGTTTCGAGGGTAAAAAGCAAGAAAGGATTGAAAATCCTTATATGTGATCAAGACAACCGAGTTACTAATACAACCACCAATGTTGTTTACAAGGAAGTTCTACAATGCTTGTGAAGTGTGGATGCTTAATAACGAATAATCAACAGTCTTTTGCTTAGAGAATGTAATGGTTTTTGGATGTTACCTATGTTGTGGTTGTATATCTTCAATCTTCTATCTTTTTGTGAACAACAAATGCATATCTAATTAGGTACCCTGTTTTGTAAGATTTATGTAAACTGGTATGTAATCTGTATATGTTAATTATATATGCATTTCATGTGGTCTTTGGACTTTAATATACCATGTTCTTATTTAGGAATCCAACTTTCCATATGTTAATATACATCACAGATACAAAAAAAAATATGGCCCAACAACTACATAATAAAAAAACTTTCCATTAGTTGTTATCAGCAACCCAAGATAATAGCAGGCATGACATTACCAGTACATAGATAAGAGTTTTACACATACATATGATGATGACAAAAATACAGAAATACAGAAATACGATAATTTCTTAATTTAAATTTTCATACTTAATTATATCCAAATTTTTAGACAGAACCGCCTTTTAGGCGGGATATATCACTAGTATATATATATTCTACATTTATTACAACAATCCGATATGGTTGGAGCTGCCTGTGTATCACGAAATCCACAAACACATCACATGAATATGATCATGGCTGGTCTCTTATATTAATTACATAAAGGCTCTCGAGTCATGTATGTCTTGCCTTGCATACATATCCTTCTATATAAACATGAGATCCAACCACAAGGGTCCATTTCATTTCCATCTATCTATCTATCTATCTCATCTTATATATCTCCATTATTTCATTGAAATGAATCAAGAAAAACTCAACAAGAACGCAAAGCATAGAAGGGAAAGAGTGAGCTTTTCAGCAAGGTTACCAGAAGATGTTAATGGGGTATTTGCAGATAGTAATTGCGCGGTCAAGTATTCGTCGAATCCTTTCTTGGACATAAGAAATTCGATATTAGAGATGATCCGATATGTTAAAGTTCAAGATTGGAGTGACATCGAAGAGTTAATATACTGTTTTATTGCTCTCAACTCGCCCGATATTCATGTATACATTAAGGATGCTTTCCTCAGCTTATCTAAATCTACCTTGTATCATTGCATTAAAGATGCTAATTGCTAAAGCAATATGTCTTAGTGTTGTGTTCTTCTAGTATTTCAATATATATATGTATGCTATTTGCATATATAATTATATACCTTGTAGAATATGAGCAAATGGAAACTTAATTAGCTAAATATATACCTTAAAAGTTGTTCCCCTACAAATTAGAGATTTAATAAATTTTAGTTGTTAAAAATAAAATAGGACATTTAACAAGTTTGACATGTTAAATATCTATTTTCTATTTTAAGCTATATGTTGGTTATATACTCAAGGTGTTTGACATATTTAGTTAGGTTTTGATTCTAAAATTTGTGTAATGCAAGGTTCTAAATGTGTCATTGACAAGGTTCTGGTTTGGAGTTTTGGATTTGATGGAATGAAAATAAATTTGTCATCGAGTGTTTTTATTTATAAAAAGTATACGTTCTAGAACTACTAGCATTATACATAGACGATGCAATAATGACAATAACTTTTAGCAAGAGAGGAACGGGCAGGAAAAGATTTTTTTATGAGTGGTGATCCGTACATCACCTATTTTTATCCGTGTAGTATTACCAAACATTTTTCACATTATTGCACAGTATAAAACATTAACACATATTTGATATTGTGTGGCTAAAAAATGATGGTATACGAATTATCAAATCACGTCAAGGTTCCTACCATAAGTTCACCACACCAATGACCAATGGGTGTAGCGGTTAAGACCTGCTTGCTAGCATGGTGGGTGGACCATGAGCCAACCACAAAGCTCGTTATAAATGCTTTTAGAACTTATAGTTAACACAAAACAAAATATTATATATTAACAATAGATACAAAAAAAAAACAATTATTTTCATATACAAAACTTTATTATATATTGACCTTTAACTTTTTGCAAAATCTACATTTTAATTACAAACTTTATCTTACAAAATCCACATTTTAAACATAAATTTTTATAAATACTATATTATAAAGCATTCGAATTGCGTGTTAAAATTGAATTTTAAATACAAAAATAAAATATTAGAAAAATATATTATATTACCATTTATATATCATTTATATTTATATATTTATTCAACATAAATATCTTTGTTTTAAATATACAACCAATGAATAACCAACACAATTTTTATAGATACAAATGTTTAGAAAATTCAAAGTCAACGATCGACGAAACTGGCTATCGATCATTATCACCAGCTATCACATATACTAATTGAACCCCTACCATGTGTATAAACTCTATTTTTAAATTTAATTTATATAATAACATTTTTTATAACCCATCAACCCTATCATGGTGCCTTTAAAATAAATTTTAATAAATTTAAAAGAAAATAAATAAATAAATAAATCGTGGTTGTCTTTTAACTCAAACCATCATCTACTTTAGTTAAGACACAACTATTTTTTATCAGTACACTAAACATGCTTAAAGTGTTGTATCGTATAACCAACACAATTTTTATATACACGTATGTTTATAAAATTCAAAGTCAATGATCGATGAAACCGGCTATCGATCATTATCACCCGCTATCACATATACTAATTGAACACCTACCACGTGTAGAAATTTTATTTTTAAATTTAATTTATATAATAACTTTTTAAAATAAAGTTTTTATAACCCATCAACCCCAATGTTTTAAAAACCAGACCGGACCTGCCGGTTCGACCGGTCGGACAAGTGCGCGGTCAAGAGGCCGGTTTTTTAAATCCGGTTTTTTAGCGGTCTTGTTCAATGGTTCGAACCGGCCGGTTTTTCCGGTTCGACCGGTCCGGTTCAACCGGTTTTGTATTTTTTATTTTTTATAAAAAAAATAATTTTTTAAATTTTTTTATGATGATGTGTATCATTTAATGTTATTTTTAGTTGTTTGTGATCATTAAAACATATATTTTCTTTCGATCATAATTATTTTGTATAATTTTTGAATGGATTGTAACAAGTTTAGTAGCATTTTAAAAATAAAAATAAAAAAATACCAAACGGTTGAATCGGCCGGTTCGACTGATTCGACCGCTCACGATTGACTAGCCGGTTCGACCAAAAATTCAGTTTTTAAAACATTGATCAACCCCTGTCATGATGCCTTTAAAAAATAATGATAATAAATTTAATAGAAATGTTCAAAAAAAAAAAAAAAATTTAATAGAAAATAAAAGAAAAATAAAAAAAATTGTGGTTGTCTCTTATGTACGACTAAAATTGGTGGATGACCATCCTTTAGTTAAACCCAAACCTAAAACCTCTGGCCACAAAATGAGAAGCGCTCCACTTGTCTTCTTTCTATAAACTCCGTCCGTGCCGCTCACACTCGCATCTGCCTCCTTTCGTTGCTATCCCCCATTCCTGAATGGCAAGTCTTCCCAACCCTAATTTCTTATATATCTATTTGATTTTTTTAAACTGCTTTTGTTATTAGCTTATGCAATATGATAACACAATATATGATATAGTGTGTTTGGTTTAGCTTAATGATGTATTTTCTTAACACAATAAGCTAATAAGCTGTTTATAGTGATTAAGCATAAGCTGCTTAGCCAAACGCCCCCCGTTAAATTGCAACAAGCGTGGTTCGTGTTGGTTTGATTTCAGTTAGGTTTTCGTTTCGCTTTGAAACCCAAATATAGTCGGATGGTTTGTGTTTGATGAATAAGTATCTGTTTGTACAATCTTTTTATCAAGCCTAATTAGGTAGACTGACTTCTAGATTATAATTGCATTGATTTGTTTTGAGTAGGCCTGGCAAAATGGGCGGGTCGGGGTAACGGGTCGAAACGGGTGCGGGTCAAAGCGGGTCGAATCGGGTCAAACGGGTGCAGGTCAAAGCGGGTTGGGTGCGGGTGGACCCACATTTTTTTATATTTTCCATGCAAACTAGGTCTTGTCATTTCTTGTGCGGGTTGGGTTCACTAACTCACTTAAATAAGATGGTTGCTGCAAGTTTTCCATATCTAAAAAGTGACTAACCAAAACAAACTAAATAAGAAAATGCTGACATTCATGGATTTGAGTTCAAACATGCAACCAACAATTCCAAATAGAACAAAGTACATATGGAGATATACATCTAATAAATAGTAATATGGACTCATATGTCGCCTAACTGCTAATATAATATGAAAACAAGCTGCATTTACATGCTAACATCGCTTGTGTAATAAGTTACTTGGCGCATAAACAAACAAAAGAAGGCAATATAAGTTAATACTCAATGAATCAATGTTTAATTGGTGTAGTATGGCCGAGACAGCAACAAGAACACTTCAAATCATTCTCTTAAGTTCCTGTAACCATAAAACAAGAAACAATTATCCTTTCGGTAAGTATTAACCTTAAATGCTTGTATTAAACTTCCAAAACACAGAAAAGATTCAATCTTTTAGTTCAATGTTAGTAGTAATCAAGATTTCTGATCTCGAATTTTAAGAACAAGCAAAAAGGTAAACATTAACTATTTTCTTGCATCATCTCGCTTGTAGGTAAAGTTTTAAGCTTATATGTTCTTGTTAACTTCAAATTGAAACACAAATATTTAATCTTTTTGTTAGATCCAATGGTAATTAAGATTTCTGATCTGGGATTATGAAAACAAGCGCAAAAGGGCATTATTGATAACTTTCTTGAAAGTTCACATTTGAGCAATCACGAAAAAGAACACCTTGATGTAGAAATATATTGGCCAACCAATGCCTTTTCTTGATCATTGTAAGCAAACCACTTTTCGTCACAAGTAAGGACGTCCCGATAACAAGAATCTGAAAATTAGATAATATAGGGGTAAGAGTATGAAATTGCACAATTTGAGCTAGCTGTGAGGTCACGAAAAAGATGGAATTGAACACGAACCTTGAAGCAAGATGCCAATTTTATCAGAATTGCTTCTCAATTTCCAGAGTTTGCAGCCATTTCTGTCCAAAAATACGGGCTCTGATCTTACTACATATGATTCTTGCACTACATCTAAGATTTCAAAACGAGGCACAAGGTTATTATTACTATATATGAAAAGGTACAAACTAGAAAGCACAGTTAAAGATTCTACCAACCTCTCATTTCTAGAGAATTTGCAAGAGTTTGAGCAGTTTCAGCCTTAATTCTTGAAACAAGATCTTTTTGTTCAGAAATGGAAAGCGGGATCCCGTTCCGTAATAAGATAGTTTTCGTTACCTGATCTTGTATCTTCTTCTTCATGTTTTTCTCCTGCAGTGAAATTACAAAACACGGTTGGTTGACAAACAAATAAATTAAAGCCTGCAGAAATTTATAGGGCCTTCAATTACCTTTTCTCTATTAGCAATCACCCTCTCTTTGGCTTTCTTTTTTTCTTCCGTGTTTCGCTCCTCAATCCACAATCTCAACTTTCTATGATGAACAAAATCATAAACCAGTCAGATATATTTAGATATAAAGCGAGAAAAACAAAAACGAAAATTGACTTACGCAGTTTCAAGAGCTTCATCGCATAAAAAATTTAGAAGCCTGAGCTTTTTCGAAAAGTTCATTTCATCGTATCCATTAGGTTGCAAGTTAAAATCTTCCAGGAGATTCTCTTTTGATGGAAATTTGGATTCAGAAATACACTCTTTAAAATCTTCCACCCATGACTTCCCAGAATATCTGCGAAATATATTCAGCCTAGTTTAAGGATATACCATTAAGTAACTAGGAATTAAGACATATCAAAATATTGAAATATACACGTACTTTTTCCCCGAATCTTCTCCTGTTAAAGAGAGCAATCTGATATGAAAATTAACGATTAATGGTTCATTTTTTTTATGTGCATTCGCACATGTTAATTCACGAAGTAAAATCTCAGGCTCTCCTTTCTTTAAATCGAGAACCTAAATGCAGCCAAAAGATTCATAAATAAAAAAACAGAAGAGGGATATATAAAATCTAGTGATTGATGGTAACTTAAGATAACCAAATTAGAAAGATATTCAGCATACTAGGTCATGTTAACGAATAACGATATACTTTCCTGAAAAAGGTTTCCAAAAATCCAAAAACATTAATTTCACTACATATAATAACAAAGTTGGTAGTCATCATCACGTTCCGACATTTAGAGCTTGCAACTCTACCAAAAAGATTCAAACTTTTTTGAACTATTTGAATATAGGTGCTTGGGGTAAAAAATAGTTAGCAGTCAGAAAGATCAGTGATAAACATGCAGTATCAATTTATTAACCTCACGAATGTTATGATTCCATTATATTTACCTCTCCAAATGTTTCGCAGAACTCTAATAACTGCAAAGCATGTCCAATATCTCCGGAAGGCAAGTCAATGCCTTCTAAATTGGTTAACTCTGTACCCTGTGGTAGTTCAATCTCCACATTGTTATGATCTTCTTTCATGTCCTCCGCCATCTTTTCTTTTTCCTTCTCCTGGCAAAACTTTATAAATCAGATAAAGAGAGTTTATATACAGCTCATAAATCACATCATGGAATGATAGGAGCGTTCGGGATTTTAAATCACTTCCATATTTCATTTTCTTTTAAGTCCTACCTCACTTACGCTATCGTTTTCTTCTTTCACACGTTTTGTTTCCGGTTCATCTGTTGTCTCCTACAAGTTCATTTTAAGATAACTCAGATGAGACTTCCAAGTTCTCCATATTTTTTTCTTTGTTTAGGTAGAAAGTAGTTACAATCAACATAGAGCATTCTAACCTTATTAGAAACACTTCGCCTTTTCCGACCATCGGTTACTTGAGTAACCGTAGAGCCGTTTATATTAATTAAAAGAAGATTGGAAACCGAAGCACAGCCATTCTGCTTAGCAGTATGAACAAGCACCCCAGTTGGAGCAAATCCTCTCTTTTTCCTATAAGATCACCAATTAGAATTTCCAAATACATCAACTGAAAGCGGAAAAAGTCGCAGGATTTTGTTGAAAAATCTCATAACAATGATCCCATCCCCAAAATCAAGTGCTATAGTTTCACTTACTATCTCAAAAGAGTACTTCTTAAATCCAAAAATGGTATGAAGTATGAAGTATCTTACATAGTACCAAAGTACCAAAAATAACATATTCACAATTCATGCCATAAAAAACTCTAAAAATTCAAAATTTACAACAATTGTATCTATTTGAAATACATACCATTTTTGGCAAAAATTTAAACTGAAGCTCTTTCTTTTGGAGACCAGATTTTAAAAATGAAGATATACACAACAATGCTACCCAATCCTGTGAGTGTGAAGGGCGGGGTATATATATACAAATATACATATATTGATATATATATATATATATATATATATTACTATACAGCAACATTGATTAAAACATGAAGGGAAGAAAAAAAGTACTTACATGCAAAAACTGCAATTGCAAATACCTCTACATCTCGGGCATTTCCAATCACCGGATGCAGCAACTTCTTCAACATTCTCTCCATATCTATTTCCAACCAAAATATATTTATATAAAGAAAAATCAAAATAAAAACTTTATGGCCCAAAAATTCCCTCAATTTCCCAGATCCAAAAAAAAAAAAAAAACACACACACACACAGTAAGATCACCTGTTATGCAAACAATTTTTACATATTTTAAGTGGACATTGCTTCTTGTTTTCACTCTGGTTTGTGCAAGTTGCTACAACATCCAAGGTTTTCTGTCTACACTGATAAAAACAAAAAAGATACAAAACATCAAATCTTCTGTCAGAATATACATATGTTGCAGAATATATACATCAAAATTCACCGTAAATATTAAAGATTTTGTGGAAAAACACATATTATTGCATAATATCCATCTATTTAAAAAAGATACAAACTTTAACATGAAGATTCACTAAAAAAAATCAAAGCCTTTGATGGAGAATACTTGCATTTCACAATATAGATATATTTATGAACAGACACAAACTTTACCATCAAAATTTAGTTGAAAATATCAAATCTTTAGTGGAAAAATACATAAATTTCACAATATAGATGTACATATATAAAAAAGACACAAACTTTAGCATCAAAATTCACTAAAGACATCAAATCTTTTGTGGGAAAACACATATATACATGTTGATATATATATAAAATAAATAGAAAAATATGACACAAACTTTAACATTGACATTCACACAAAATAAAAAATAAAAAATAAAATCAAATCTTTTGTGAGAAAAATACATACATTTTATAATAATATAATATAGATGTAAAAAACAAAAAAGACACAAACTTTAACATCAACATTCACCAAAAAACATCAAATCCTTGTGGAAAAATACTTACATTTCACAATATAGATATATGTATATAAAGATACAAACTTTAGCATCAAAATTTTTGTGGGGACATACTTACATTGCATAATAAAAATGTATATAGAAAAAAACACAAAACTTTAACATCAAGATACACTAAAAAACATCAAACCCTTTATGGGAAAACACACACATTGCATGATACATATAGATATATGTAAGTATATATGTTATTTATAATATACTCGTATATTATATGATAATATGATACCTGGTGACAGGTTTTTCCATTTTTAGAATCATAAATTCTGCTGCCAATGACACGAACACCTGGTGATTTTGTGCGTTTGGGTGTTGAAGGCTTTTTGGTTTTTTCTTTTGGTTGATTATTGGAATTATTTTGTGGGGGTGTTTGGGAGTGAGTTGACTCAGTTTGACTGGGTTGAGTTTTTTTAGTCTTTTTTTTCTTTGGGGTGGTGGTGTTATTTGCAGCCATTGATGGATGGTGTTGATCGGAATCGGAGATGTCGCCGGTCCGGCGAGAGAGATTGTGTTGTGAGTGGAGTGAAAGTCTTTTGTTGTATCTAACGGCAAGATTTTGAGTGGTGTATGCGTGACCCCACATCTACTTTTTATTTATTTATCTATTTATTATTATATTGAATACTATTAAAGATTTGAAACAATATTTATCTATTTATTATTTTTATTTTTTTTTAACGGCAAAAATATTATAAATAAATACGATATCTAGCAAATTGCTAGTTATCAAACAACGAAAATGTACAAATAATTACATGTCTAGGAAAAACGAAACTATAAACAGAAAACCTAGACCCTCTTGAGATTTGAACTGCGAGGAATGCAAAAAAGGTCAAAAAACTCGTGCCGTGACACGAGAAAAACCTTCACCAACAGAGGCCGAGCCACCGGTTTTCACTCTGTCAATGTTTTTGATGCAAACCCAT
>JAOEHQ010005269.1:0-17884 GCA_025447715.1 Asclepias incarnata
TTTGGAGCGACCGTCGCTCCAAAAGGGGGGTGGTCGGGTTACAGAACATTCCATGGTCGGGGTACTTGGCCCGTTATAAAGTTTAAACCTAACTCAAACCCAACACATATGTTGAATGCGTTAGTTGTGTCAATCCAACTCTGTCTAAGTCTCAATTCAAACGTGCTTATTTCTTATCGGGTCGGGTTGAGGGTGAACCACTCTCTTCCATATACATAAGATAGTGGACGAATAAATAAAATCGACGATCTGATCTTAAACAAACAAACACCAATTATATTCATTTTAGTAGCCATTCCCAAATATATATTCATTTTACTATTTTATTACTATTTCTTCATCTTCATTATTCTTTCTTTCTGTCTCTCTCTCTCCCTCCGTGTCTTTCATCATCTTCACACAAGCAAGCAAACAAACAAGTGCACACACACATATATATATATAATAATTTGTTCTGAAAGAAATTGTTGGAAATAATAATAATAGGATAATAATGGTGTCAGCAGAAGAAAACAACACAAACTGGATATACGAATATGGGTTAATAGAAGATATAGGAGGTGTTATACCATCACCAGCACCACCACCTGCACCTGATTCTAATAATAATTTCAATGGTTTCAATTGGCCAATTCAACATCCCACCACCACTTTCAATCTTTCATCTTCAAACCCCCCTAGGTACTTTTTTTTCTTTATTTTTCATTCATTTATATTTATATATATATATTACTGAGTGCTACCTTGGCTTCACTGTGTTGGTTCTAGTCTCGAATTTGATGGCTCTATTGTGGATTCAGATGGACTTCACGATTCCAGATCCAAAAAGCGGTAATTGTTTCTTCTTTCTTTAGTTTTTATATGCCTTTTATATATATATATATACATACATATGTATGGTCGTCGAATGATGTGTTAGATATGTAAACAAGGTTTCTCTTGTAGGATTATTATTATGTAGCGTAAGATCGCCTGGATGTTTCAAACGAACGTTTTTATGTAGACTGTATTTCATATTTACAGTTGATGTTTGATTTTTCGTGTGGTTAGACTTCCTTTAGAAGATTCCATGTGATTCTGAAAAATCCGATATCAGATAGTAAAGCAAACTTTAGAACATAGTCTTTGCCTCTTTGGGCATGCTTTTGCAGTGGTTGGATGTGTTTGTGTTGTTATACTCGAATGATCAGCTGAGTGTTTGATAATCTCTAATTATTGTCGAGAAATAAAATACGTTAAATGACCAAAAACAGCATTCTTGCTAAAATAAGCGGTACGTCTTGTGTGGTGAAGCGAAAGTTCTCAAATTAGGTAAATAATGGGTTATTGGGTGATTTTATTATACCCTTTGGGAATTGTTTTTTAGTCAGACTCTATCTATAAAAGAAAGGACTCTACAAAAATACTAGGCCCCCATACAGTATTCTTTCGTAAACGGCGAAAGAATAGTTCACTTTGTGCTCGCCTCGTAGCTTTTGGCTGTAGCTAGTATGAAACTGATTATCTAGAGTCGGCTGTTTGACCTCTGTGTAATCTGAACAGATTATGTTTATCCAAACATTAAAAACAGATTCTCTAGATATTCTTTTATCATCTTCCAGTGTTTTGATCCTGTCCTTGCTCCTTGACTTATATTCAACAGCGGAAGGTCTGAATCTTGCAATGCTACAAGTAGCAAAGCGTGCCGAGAGAAATTAAGGAGGGATAAGCTCAATGACAAGTATGCTATTTTCTATCATCAGCTCTTTCTAATTACATATCTCATTTGTTGCCACTTTAGCGTTATTGTGTGTGTTTTAGGTTTGTTGAATTGGCTTCAATTCTTGAGCCTGGGAGGCCCCCTAAAATCGATAAGGCTGCTATTTTGGTTGATGCTGTCCGAATGGTGACTCAATTACGGAAAGAAGCTCAGAAGCTGAAAGATTCTAACACAGATCTTCAGGAGAAAATTAAGGAGCTGAAGGTAATCATTTTTTTCATCTTCTGTATTGGGTAGAGGTGATGAAGTATGCACATTGGGTAACGGGTCAAAAGTCAAAACAAGTATTTTTTGGTAAAGGATAAAATGGGCAAGTTGACCCGAAACATTTATTCTCGTAGAACTTGAATTACTTATAAATATTTAGTGTATCGGATATGTTTCCCAAAATATATTGTTCCGATCTTAGTCTAATCTTTTATAAATACACTGATTTGTGAGGTGTTATGCATTAAAGTTTTCTAAATACGTCCCCCCTTGAGCAATTTTACCCGTTTTCTTTTAAGCTAATTCTTTGACCCTTTAGAGGTTAAACATAACTGGATTTGACCCCATTCGCAAGTTATAAGTAGATGGGCCGGAATTGCGGCCTCTAGTTTTGGGGAATCTAGCAATTCGTTTCTCGTGTTTTCAAATTGCTTTTGGCTGACTTGTGTAGACTGAGAAAAACGAACTCCGTGACGAGAAGCAGAGACTGAAGATGGAAAAAGAGAAGCTTGAGCAACAAGTAAACACAATGAACCACCCGCAGCCTACCTTCATGGCTCCACCTGCAATCCCTGCTGCATATGCTGCCGCTGCCCGAGGTCAACCTATGGGCAACAAGTTGGTTCCGGTCATGAGTTACCCAGGAATGGCCATGTGGCAGTTCATGCCACCTGCTGCAGTTGATACCTCACAGGATCATGTGCTCCGACCACCAGTCGCCTAATTTGGCAATCATTGCATGTGCAGGCAGTTTGTCATTGATCTATGACTCTGCGTTAGGTTTATGTTTGTGTAACTATGGTCAAACTTGGTATTCTATTCTCCATGTTATACTTGTGGTATCTTTATGAAGTTAACCTAACTGTTAATGCGTGTGACTTTGTTAGTTTGTGTTGGGTGTGGCTTTTCGTGACTTGTAGGGACTCGATTTTGATTGGGCAAGTGAAATCATGAATCTTGATGCTTGTGAAATATCTCTGTTTCTGTTGATTCGTTGGAATTTCTATCAACTTGCACTCCTATTTTTTAATGATGTATTCCTGTCGGAATGAAAATGCTAGAGTATAGATGCTAATATGATAGCCTGATTCCACACTAACAGAAGTCGTCAATAAAGTTGGAATCCTACGACAAATGCTGTCAATTTCCGTTGAGCATCATGATAATTCTTTGTCGACCGGTGACTTGTGTCCCGTTGGCTATTATAATTTTTTCTCTTCTGCGGTTTTGAGTTGGAATTCAATAATAAAGTAGATAATGAAAGAATTTATCTTTTTTTCATTTGTATTCGTTAAATCCCGTATCAAATTACAAAACTTTATGAATGGAACACATATATAACATCCCCAAAAAAGGTATTGTGATTGCTGTAATCTTTTTAAGATGCTGTAATGTGACAGGACTTGATGAATTTATCTGAAAAGTTGACATACTTGGTCCATAGTTTTCTAAGCTCTGGAAATGCTATATCTAGCCAAGGTTTTGCTCGGCCATTATAATGAACAACTGCAGCACGTTGAACATCTGAATCACTTGTATTCTCCTGGTAGCCCAGGCCCAACATATGCCACATGGGATCGATAACATGAACATGACCGTGAAATGCTATCAATCCTGGAGGTAATGTTCCTAGCTGCCACAAACTTAGATCTGATTTCAAGTTCTGCATTAGATAATAAACAGTTAAAGTCAAAACCTTGTGTGTGTTCTGTATAGCGTGTTACAGAATTTCATTAAACAATCATTGAGTTACTGACCTCTTCAAGCCAGTGATGGTAATTCTCGCTTATGTTGGTCTTTCTCCATGCTTCTAGATCGAATATGTTCATGCCATAAGCCCAAGCACATTCATTTGCATCAAAATTCTTCCAGATTAATGGGTGAGAAAAGTTCAAGTAGTTCTTGAACCTTTTTGACATTACAAACTTATCACTCCCTTTACATGTTTCAACGGCTCCATTCACTTTCCCGTTCATGTTGATCTCCCATAGAGGTGACAGATCAGATTGGACCACAAGGTCATCGTCTAGGAACACCACCTTGTTAAGACTCGGAAACATCTGCACTCACATTCGAAGAGCCCATGAAGAAATTAAACTTAATTCATACTAGAGTTGGCAAATTGGGTGGGTTGGATAATGGGTCAAAACGTGTTAATATTTTGTACGGGTCAAATCAGCTTGGGTTATGTTGACTGTAACACCCTTTTTACAGTATTTTATGAGTACTTAGCATGTATAATCATTATGAACACCACAATATTACATTAGTAAAGCTATTAATTTGCAGAAAACAATTTAATAGGTTGTATTTGTTAAAACTAGACTTTGGGCCAATTTGGAGCAGTTTGACCAGTTTGTGTCAATTTTAACTACTAGTATTTTTTTTGTTTGTCCTTTTGACCTGTTAACAAAATGGTTGCTACTTTCTACATATAAATTATAAAAATTCTTTGTATGGTGGTGCTAAAACTCACCTGTGGTAGATAAATCCGAACATGGTTCATGAGCGAGTTGTACTTGGGACTCATGGCTTGCAACTTAGCAGCAATAACATGAGGTTTCTCAGTGTTATTAGCCACAATGGCTGAAGACCCACCTCTAAACTGAGCCCGAACCTTTTGATCCTTCTCCATGGCCTCCAAAACCGGGACCTTTCCCTTTGCAAACCAATCAAAATGGTGCAACGCCTTGACTTCAATCACTGCAGGTGCTAAAGGGTGCAAGGAAAACCATGCCTGCATAGGAGAATAAGTCTTCCTATCTGTGATGATATGAATGACGACCATTTCGGGTCTTAATGAGTTGTAGACTAGAGATGTTGCTACAACTGATGCTGCAAGGATGTTATCGGATGCAAGAACAAAGTGGAAGTAGGAGTTATTAACGAGGGTCGGGACAAGTTCAGGCATGGGGAGCTGGAGGCGGGCTGCAGCATTGGTGGCATGCTCGTGGGCTAACCGGAGGGCTAGGCAGTGGAGGTGTTTTGGTATACTACTGGACGCAACGTGTCGGTAGAGGTATTCTTGAATTTTGGCTTTTCTAGTCCTTTGTTCAAGAAGTGTTACCTAAGAAAAGACATGCACATATACTTAGTTGTTAGGATTGATAACTACATATAATTTTAATTTTCTTAGGATTGTTATTATGCCTTGATATTTATACCAAGTACAAATAGAATTATGTTTACATTTTTACTCAATATGGGAAGTAATCACTAGGCCAAAGGCCTTTGATACCATAAACATATGAGGTTTATCCTGTTCAGGTTACTTGAGAGGGCGAGTCTTTTTGACTCAGATATACGTGGCCTAAACGGAGTATCTCATGGTTGTTTCCAAACCCTTTCCCTGGTCACCCACCCCTGAGATGTTACTTAATGAGATTCGAACCTGAAATCTCTTATGAGGAAATCAGGTCAGGCCACCTTGGTTTTTCAAAAATCTGGATTTTGTATTTTTCTTGTATCTAGATAACAAAAGGTGATGATACCATGGATTTAAGCTTGATGGCAAATGTCTTGGCATCTAATATATTGCTGCCTTTCATGCTAGTAACAAATTCTTCCACACTTTGAGGAATGTCAGACCCTTCTATTATTCCTTCTTGACTGGATGGGTCCTCCAAGATTTGATATATTACTTGTGGCACCTTCCAAAAACCAATAAATAACATGTTAGTCCAAACATTTTCAAAACTCATGACCAAAAACATACATGGGCTGTTTAGCATATTATATTACATCTGAAGCTGATTGAAAGCTTCCTTTCTTTAGTATACCAGGTGCTAGCCTTTTTCCCAAGCAACCTATAAAAGATATCAAGAAACCGTACGTTATATATTTCAATTTAGCGTGTGATACAGTGGTAACTTATCGAAGCCGTCGTGTAGATAATATTATCGTAAGGCCGGATCACAAGTTTAAGTTTCTTTTACTCCGTTTTTGAAAGATAAAAACTTATAAAAAAAAAAGGAAAAAATAATGGTGCATACCGATAGTTGAGCATTTGGTTTGATCATCATCAATGGTGTCAACAGAACTTATAACGTAGATGAACCGAAGAAAAAATGTGAATAACAAAAGTGAATAGAAAAGCATCTTGTAAGACAACCTTCGAGACCCGACCTTAACTTTTATGAACTCCCTTACACCTTTTCCTTGCAACAATGTAACATGTCTTAAGCTAGGAGATATATGTAACTGCATTTTGATTCAACACACCACCTAGCTAGCTAATTAAGACGCACAAAAGAGCCAGCCGAACCCAACGAGCCACGAGTGGTTCAAAACAAAACACCTTGTGACCGGTTCGCGATATCGGTTTAGTATGGTTTTGGCAATAGTATAAATGTGTGTTAAATTATGGCTGGACAAGGAATGGAAGACGGTGTCATGTAAAATGAAAGGAGCTAGCTAGCTAAGGGACATGATATGCCTTATGCCTAAATTCAATGTTGTTGAGGTTTTGCCATCTTGTACCTAACATTTACCTTGCTTAAGGTTTAGTGTTTTTCTCTTTCAAATTCTATTTTTTGCTTTTTTTTTTTGTTTTTATAATTATATTAGAGATGTTTTAATATTATATTGCACCTTAAAAAAACCATGTTTGAATATTTGTTCATTGAAAATGAAGTCACAACACTAACTTAGGCTGACAGTTTATATTATTTAATTATTGAAAGCAACTTCTTTTTTTTATTTATATTTTGAATATTTAGCCAGTTTTAATCATGTTTAAATAATTTTTGGTAAATTCAAGTTTTGGAGTAATTGACAAATTATGGGTACTTAAACTATAAAATATGCGAAAGCTTGAGTCCTTTTATACGTTGACACGTATTTATTTGTGCTACACATTCACAATCCCTTTTTATGAAAAATATATATATAAACAATGATACCCAATATCTATGAAAATATACATATTTTTTAAAAAGATGAGACTTAGATAATTATATTTCGAAGATATAAAAATAAATATGACTCTTCAAATATCTATATAATAACAATTGAATAATCAATAATGTAGTGGACTTTATGGTAAATATATTATTAATATAAGATTGTTATTGTAATTTTTTTAAACTATAATTTTTTTATGGAGAGAGAGGGGGCTGTTTCTTTGTTTGGAGGAATATGACATGAGACTTGAACAGGGTGTGGATCCCTTTTGAGTCTTGGCTTTTAAGGTGGGAGTTTTTAGTTTTTACTTTTTAATATATAAAACTAGAACTCTAGAAGAGAGTGTATACTCTAATATTATTAAAGGGTATTTTTTTAGTGGTATTTGAGATTATTTTATTATTAAAAAAATAAAAAAAGTTATGTTTTCGTTCCAGTTTAATTTTAAGTGTTTAACAATAAACAAACTTTAAATATGTGTCGTTGATATTTGTTTTTTAAATTACAACATATCTTAATATAATAAACATCAAATAGTTGAAGTAACTGCATACTATCCCAAAACAAGATCAACTTTATAAAATGATTTTTTTTTTTACCTAAAGATGACGAGTTTGGAATAAAATGTATGCGGTCTAATAAAGTAGCATCGTGTCTGTTTCCAAATTATTTTTTCTAGCAACCCCGAAATGTTTTATCTAGGGATATCAAGATGTTTAACCATTAGACCACCTTATAATTGTTAGCATAATCAACTTTACGTTTTTGTTAAAAGCAAAGACAAATTATAACAAAGTTTTATAATTTCTTCTTACAAAATAGTTTTATGGTTTACCTAGATGTGTATAATTATACATAACTTTTCTTTATTATATACTAGTCTTCAGGCTCATCCGATAGACAGATGGTTTTAAATGATATGTCTTGTAGATTTCGTTTCAATATGTTTTGAGTTTTTATGATAAATTATAGATTTTGCCTAATTAAATGAATCGATAACTTTGATGAAGAGAACAAAACAAAAAATATACATATGTAATAATATAGATTTCATCAAACACAATATGTGCATAAAAAAGAAAAATCCTGATTAAAATACAAATATTAAATAAAAATCACATAAATAATTAAAATTTGATTTATTATATATAGTAGGATTAAACCTTTTTCCATATTTTCTTTCCTAGTTTTTGCGTTTTTTATAACATGAAAAGAAAAAGGAGCTTTGTTGTTGGGTGATTTGGCTTTGAAATTATTTACCATCCAAATAGCCTAATTGAATTGCTAACATGTGTATTTCTATTTGTAGCTGATGGAACACTTCTTCTAACTGGGAAAGTGGCACTCTCCATATTTGTTTGATTTCCAATTGGGTGGAAAATGTTACTATCTATTTCGTTCTTTAATTTTGGGTGAGTAAAATTTCAGTCTCTTTGCCATCGAGTAATTGTATCTATCCTTGAGTAATTGTATGACTGTCTATATTTTACTTCTTCTATACTTGGACACCGATGGAATTGGATACCATTGCAACATTACTATGCAGGGACCGGGATATTAGATCATTAATAGTGATGGCCCTAGGAATTTTAGTGCCCAGGTCGAGCCACGAAAATAGCCCCCTTACTTCTAACAAATTCAAATATTTAAACAAAAATTTTTATAAAGTTATGAATAAAGTTATAACAAATAATTTATAAAACATAACAAAATCATAATATTAGAGATATACATCATATTAGTTAACTGATTATACATTAAACATTAAAGTTTAAATACAAATGATTATGTAAAAAAGTAACGGGTTCACTCAAACCGACAAGGTTAAATCTTAAAATAGGACAATTCTAACCCGTTTTATCAAGCTAATCCAGTATGACCCGAACCCAGTTCGACTTGAACCCATTACACTGTTAGTGTATAGCTATATTTGTATATGTATTTAGTAAGGTGGTGTAATTTGCCTTGTAAATCTAGTCCTAGAATGAATTGGCTATACTAAATCCATATACAAATCTAACATAGGGAACCTGAACCATCAATAAGCCACCTCTAGCGGATAAGTGATGGTCGCTTTGGTAACATTGATGGTGCAGACGCGCTACTTGTTACCGCCATATTCAGTTTGAAGGACTCAACGTGTAACGCTGGAATGTTGTATTTCATTTCTGATATTTTGATTTTGTGTCATTTCATTGCTATGGTTAAGTGATTCCAATCCTTCAAATATTTTGTAATCGAATGAAATGGTTTCAACCATTTAAGAGGTAAGAACTATGGTTAGATTTTCCATTCTTGTATAAAATTGTTTGCATAGGTAGTAGACTATATGGGGTTGTTAATTTGAGAACCACCAAGCCAGCTGTTTACTTATGTGGGTTTCCCATAATCAGGCTCGTTTGGACCAATTTACAAGTCCATGGACCCTTTAAAGAGTCTAATGTTAAATACAAATCAACATATTAAAAATTAATAGGATCCAGTTTGACCCGAGCCCGTTACCCAACCTGACCCATCCATTTTGCCACCTTTAGACGCACTTGTGACCGTTTTTTTGGGTTATTGACGGTGCGCTACTTGATCTTACCGCCACTCAAAGGACTCAACAAGTAGACTATATGAGAGTTAGGTATATGTACATTTTTCTCGTTAACACTTCCAATACCCAATTTTTGTTAAGTAGAATATACGGCTTTTGTACCTATCCGAATGAAACGAACAAAGTATTACCAACGTTTCAACCAAGAACCAAGAATTCACCTTGATTCCATACTTAATGATGACTCAAGCTTGTGTGGACCTCTACAAGTATTCAATGTATACCTAACATTTATACGTAGTATTTTACAAGTTTAAATTCAAATAGAAAAACCTATTGTGGATTTTCCAAAGCTGTTTGTCTATTAGTCATACATACATACATACAGTATGACTATTGTGAATAGAAAAACCTATTGTGAATCTGCCGACTTATTATATTACCTTTAAATACCATTACATACATACATACATACATACAGTTATTTTGGTTACGGTGGTGCGTGCTACATGCTGTTACCACCCTTTTTAGTTCCAAAGATTCAACAAGTAACGATCGGATTTTGTTCCAACCAATTGAGTTGAATACGAATTTAAGTGATTATGTAAACTTTCTAAATTGTCATGCTTTTGAACTTTGAAGTACCCTATCAAATAAAATTCATTATTATACATATAAGATACTACGAAAATGATCAACCCTTTTCACTTTCGTATTTCATTCTTCAATATAAAACATTGATTATTATAGGATATACTATTATTCTATATAACTCCCGTACCATGTCCCTTTAACCATAGTGTTACGTGATTTACCTTCTTTCATATCGGTCGTGAGACGGGTCGGTGTGGGACCGATAATGGGTAGGTTATCAATGAATAAATAATTCTATTGTTTAAATTATTTATAACTCAACTTATTATTTTTATCATAGTTGTAACAAGACTCGTGAAACAAAAATATCTATCTACATATTGTTTATGGGCTTTTTTGTTTGAGAACCACTGAGCTACCTGGTTACTTAGGTGGGATTCCTAAAACCGGGCTCTTTTGACCCGTTTAAGTATCCTTCTAAAGAATCGTATAAAGCATTTTATGCATGAAGGTATAATAGCAAAAAAGTATATATATATAAAAAAACTTAATAAATAAACACAAATGAAAATTTTGTAAAGTAACGGGTTCCCTGACCCGGCCTGATTGAATGTGAACAGCACAACTCATTGTCACACTGACCCAGTTTGGCCCAAACTACCCAGTTAGACATGAAACCCGTTACCCAACCAGAATTAGTTGATATGTGACCAGTCTGACCGTTCTTCAAGATGACCCAGTTCGTTATCCAACCCGACCCACCCATATTGTCACCTCTAGGTGGACTTCTGACAGCTGGTTTGGTTATAGTGATGGGACAATATTTTCCATACCGCCATTTTAAGTTTGAAGGACTCAACAGGTAACTGTGAGATTTTGTATTTGAGTTGCAACATCTGATTTTATTTCTAGTTAATTGATTTCGTTTAATTTCATTGTAATTTCCATTTGGTTTCATTTTTGCTTAGTTTACATAGGTAGTAGACAATATGAGAATTAGGTACACGTTCTTGTCTCCCTACGTTCTTTTTCTAAGACTTGCAACCCAAAAATTTCTATTATAGAATGTAAAACAAAATAAGAACAAGTTATTATCGTCGTTTTTAACAAGAGATTCAACTTGATTCCATACTTAATGATCAAGAAAAAGCTTGCGTAGACTTCCACAATAATTTTTTTTTCTTCATATTATATCTAATCTTCATAGTATTTTACGAGTTATATTATTGATAGCTTTCTTTCTATTAGTCAGTCACTCCTTAACACTGTGGGTTTTTCCTAGGAAATATTAGCATCTTCCACGTATACTACGCCAATGTTTTATTGTTTTTTTAACACTGTGGGTTTTTTTAACATTGTGTGAAATGGGTAATCAAAACAAACTCATCTGTTGGAACGATGCATTCTTTTTTTAACTTCATTGATACTAAACAACTTTTCGACATATTGCTTTTCTTGTTTGTAGCTGCAGGCTTGGATTACAATCACTATATAATCAGAAACGAAGTTAAGCAGATGTCTCTCCTTTCCTTCATTACCCATTTCACACAATGGAAGCTCTCAGCTCTGTTTTCGTTGAGGGTGCCAAATCTTTTTTCATGTTCACGTGTTCAAGTATTAAGACCTTTTCTAAATATGCAGAAAACATTCATGAACTCGAGGAACAGATGGTAAGTCTTGCTGAAAAGAAGAGGGAAACTGAAGAACTTGTCGGCATAGCCAGAGTAGAGGAAAGATCTCCAAGGCAGCAAGTAATTAAATGGTTAAGGAAGGTTTCCGAAGCTGAAGATGCTGTAAGGCCACTGTTAGAAAGGCCTTTTGAATATGCCGATGGAAGGGGCTCCAGTATGCTGCACCAGTACCAACAGTGCTGTAGAGTGGCAACGAAACTAGAATTGGTGAAAGAGCTTAATTCTATGAATTTTGAAAGTGTTGCCCCTGAAAGATGCTCTCCAATAAAAGTGGTGGAGAAAATGGAAGTGCCATCGCTTGTCGGGCAGAGGACAAAATCAGATATGAAGAAGCTTTTGGAAATCTTGAACGAGGATGTTGTCAGAAGAATTGCGGTCTTGGGGATGGGTGGCGTAGGAAAGACAGCATTGGTCAAGAACTTGAACAATGAGTTGGAATCTTCCTCTCTAAGTTCATTTGAGATCGTCATCTGGGTTCAAGTATCCATGGCAGCAGATTTGAGCGCAATTCAGGCTCAGGTTGCAAAGAGAATACATTTAAAAGTGGAATCAGGAGACGCTCCTCATCGCATAGCCAACAGAATTCTTAGAAGACTGGAGCTGAAAAGGAAGACCCTCCTGATTCTTGACGATGTTTGGAAAGAAATTGACCTGGATGCTGTTGGTATTCCTTCAAGGGATCCTTGTTGTAAAGTCCTTATAACCACTCGGTCTCGTGA
The DNA here is from genome assembly GCA_025447715.1 of Asclepias incarnata. Classification (NCBI taxonomy): domain Eukaryota; kingdom Viridiplantae; phylum Streptophyta; class Magnoliopsida; order Gentianales; family Apocynaceae; genus Asclepias; species Asclepias incarnata. The sequence continues at coordinate 12,412 of JAOEHQ010005269.1, forward strand.
TGTGTGCAGGCATATGGCCATTGATGTTTCTTTCCAGTTAAATCTTATGAGTGAAGAAGATGCATGGAACCTTTTCGTTCAGAGTGCTGGATCTGTACTTAATTTAGATGGGATTGAATCTCCAGCAAGAAAAATTGTTTCGGGTTTCCATGGGCTTCCGTTAGTAATCAAGAGTCTTGGAAAGTCAATGAGGGACAGACCACAGATCGAATTGTGGCAGAACGCATGTGCTAGGTGGCGTTGCTCATCACCTGTGTTCCAGAACATTGAGAATGAGGTCTTTGGGCCTCTGGCAATGAGTTACCATTTCTTACCAAACAAGATTCAGAAACAATGTTTTTTATATTGTTCAATGTATCCAGGAAACTTCTCAATAAATGTCCGTGAGCTAATTCAATGTTGGGTATCTGATGAGTTGATCAACGAGAAGCAAAGCACAAATGAAATGTTCAATGATGGGATTTCTTTGGTAGAACGCCTGAAGGACTTGAGCTTGCTTGATCAAGATTCAAAAGGAACTGTGAAGATGCATGATATTTATCGTCGCTTAGCCATAATTCTGTCTCAGACTCAAGAAATGTATGGCTTTCACTGTCAATCCGGCCTTCCATTCTATCAAACACCAAATGAGTTGTCTAGACGAGTTTCTTTTGTGGGCTGCAGGATGAAAAAGCTGCAAGAGTTTCCTGTAAATTCGCATGTGACAGTCCTTTTTCTCCAAGGTAATCCTGTACAGAAAATCCCAAATGAATTCTTTCACAATATAAAGTCACTGAGGGTATTGAATTTAAGCGAAACTCGAATTACTGTCTTGCCGTCATCTTTTCTCTGCTTGGGTGAATTGCGTGCCCTCTTTCTGAGAGGTTGTTTTTTACAGAAGCTACCTTCGGTTGAAAACATTTCAAAACTCTTGGTTCTTGATCTTTCAAACAGCCGAATAAGAGAGCTTCCTGAAGGGTTTGGAAGTTTATGTAGATTGAGAGAACTAAACTTGTCATCTACACCCTTCTTAAAGAAAATCGTAGCCGGAAGCATATCAGGGTTAGTTGGTCTCGAAACTCTAGATATGTCGTTTAGTGCTTATAACTGGAACCCGAAAACGAGTTCAAATCAAAGAGCAACATTTGATGAGTTATTATCATTGGACCACCTCTCGGTCCTTCAGATAAGGCTGGACTCCATAGAGTGCCTCGCATCTGCCTCTTCTTGGCTCAAAAAGTTAAGAAGATTCGATATCCAGATTAGTCCAGGGAACTGCAACTCGTACGATCATGTTGCCGAATACAATGAAAAAAGATTGGTTCTTAGGGGCGTTGATGTCTTCCAAGAAGACATTCGGCGTTTATTACACATCACAAGTTCTCTAGACATGTTAACATGTGTAGGCATGAAGCAGAGACACTGGCTTAGCCTATCATCATTGATATCGCTCACTATATCGAACTGTGATGTTATGATATGTCTCGTAAGCAGGGAAAGAAGTTCCCAGAATATGTTTCCAAAACTCCAGCACCTGGTTCTCAATAAATTGAAAAATCTAGCGACTACTGTTGAGGGGATACTGCGCAGAGGAAGATGCCTTACCAATCTGAAAACGGTTCAAATTTCAGATTGCCCAATGTTAAAAGAAGCCATTTCTTATGCAATGCTGCGTCATGTTCAAAAGCTTGAAGAAATCAAGGTAAATGGTTGTGAAAATATGTCTTGCATAATTGAGTCCGGGGAGCATAAAGAAACTCTTCCGAATTTGAGGATCTTAGAGATAAGCAACATGGCCAGTTTGCGTAAAATTTGTGAAGGTGAATCAGTTTTTCCAATGTTGCAGAGAGTTGAAGTTTCTCATTGTTCCAGACTAAAGAAACTTCCTCTTAAAATCTCCAATTCCACTAACTTGAAAGAAATTAGAGGTGATAGAGAGTGGTGGAATAACTTAGAATGGGAGGATGGTGTTAAGAACATCTTTTGCCAACATTTTCAAGCACACCCAAGAGAGACATGCTCAAGAAAGAGAAGACACAAGTAAAAAACGGGTAAATGGAGAGGGATCCATGTTCATGCTACCCGGAAAAGGCTCTTCGAGAGTTTGAGCCTTTGGCTCTAAAGTACGTGGCCTAATCAGTATCCCCATGGCCGTTTCCTATACAAAGATATAAATAAGTCCATAATTGTTTTTATTAATAACGTATTGTTATCATTGATTTGAGAACATTTACAAAAGCATCGATAACGTAGATTTTCACTACAATTCTAAAGTTTATGGACCAAGAATTTACTGTCATTTTGATTTTGTCCAAAGATGAATTATGACATAATGCCTTAAGCATACACCCAGTCACCCACCATTCTTAGCTCAATACCAACACTTCGGAAACTATCACATTGACATCTAGGAGTACGAGAGCTTTTTTTGATCTGGGGCTGCAATTTAAGGCCTACGGGTGATGCCAATATTAGAGCTGATTGAAGTGATCAAGATCCCCATTATCAGGAATATAAGTGACAACTGACAAGATGTGCAGGATGGGTAAGTAATGGAATATTTTTTTTAACGGCAAATCTACACCTCCTAAACTACCCCCAAATAACCTAACTATACGCATGCCGGGGATAGAACCCTGGACTTACCAAGTGGGCTAATGTCACACCCCGCCCAAGGCGGAAATAAGGGGAGGGTGACTTCTTAAGAACACAACACAAATTATAACAAACGACCTCTAAATAAGACGTTTTCGAAATATTATTGATATATCATTGTTGGATACATAGAAGAAATGAAACAAGACATCGTTCAACAGATACGCAATGAAATCTTCTAGCCAAAATAGTGAGTAATGAGACTCCAAGGAAGTAATCTAAAATTGATATGTTTAGTTCATAAAATAAGTTCAGTACAAAGCACACAAAGTAATAAGTTCACAAGTAATTGTATGTCGTCATAAGTCCACGAGTAATTATATATATGTTGTTATGTCGTAATCCCACAACTAAACCGCTATGATCGTTAAACGCCCCTCTCAACCCCATACTCTATCGTTTGTATGGTAAGGAGGTATTATGCACTCACCAGTTTCAGTGTGAGTGGGATTGGTCTACCCTAAATAGCGCTATTCATATTACCTACAGTCCAATCACGATTCGGTGTGATTGAATTAACTAGTATGGTAGGGGGACTTCAAACGATAGCACTTAGACACAACATATACAATCCAGTTCCAGTATCTTTCAAAGTTCATCAGTTCATAATATATAAGTTCCAAATCAGTTCAAGATCATTAGTTCAAGTTCATAATAAAATAAGTTCCATTTAGTACATAAGATTAATTAAAAATGCGTTTAAACATGCTTTTTATCCCCAAAGTAAAACAGTTTAAAACAATATAGGAGACTATAAATTCACCTTAGTAATAACGTCTAATGGATTAACGAGCACGAGTAAGAGGGAAGATCATTGTCCATGAACATCTAAATCTAGTCCGAGATAAAATAAAATATTTGTAATGACTTGGGGTATGCTTAATCTAGAAATTAATGAACTTAAAAGTTGTTTCCATGTATGTATTTTCATCAGAAAGTATATTTATGTTACAAAACCATGTTAATTTGTAATAGAAGATGGAATTAATTAACTTGATTTTTAATATTATAATAACTAAAATATGATCCTTTAGTAAAACATTTTGCTAGTAGAATTCTTCTTCGTGAACTCCATGCACGCAGAAAAAACCATATTTAAACTTTACATTATTTTGTTTAATCTAATTACACAGCAGCTCTGTTCTAACATGGCTAGCAAATATAACTTCTAATATAATCCTTTTATTAAAAGTCGAATATACTCCCGCGTGTGGATGAACACATGTCTTGTAACAGGATCGAAGCAAACTCGAAACACACCCGAAAAGGTCAGAATGGACTTGAAATGAACTCGTATTAAACGACCTTGAATTCCCTTATGTTTTGCTTGGAGAACTCATTAAAAACTTGTTATGAGAGCTAAGATGATTTGAAAGCTACACCAAGAACACTTTTTGCTTGAAGATCCATGGTGATTGAAGATTTTAGTAGATTAATGCATATATAAACTAACTATACCCACTGATTTTTAATTAATGGCTTCAATTCTTTTATATTTGTGAAATAAGGTAATAATAATAATACTAATGACATTAGAATTTACCTTATTTCACCAAAACGAGTTTAAATTCTGATTTTTGAAGAACTGATCGAAAGTCGAGACCCTTTAATTAGGTGATAAATTAAGACCGTGATTTTTCAAGCTACAATGTGATAAGCCTCGATCAAGTTGACATGGCCTTTATTTGTTATTACATATGATATATATAAAGTTAATTAAGTTCAAGCTTTCTTTTGGTATGCCAATCCAATGTTTTTATTTTTTAAGTCATTTAATCATGTTTACATTTTTGATTTTTGAGGTTTAGATACATTGACGTTTGTAATAATTATTTTAATTTGTTCATCACAACCAATTTTAATTTGCTTATCATTGAATAATTGTTTAGTTAAAATAGAATGTCTTAACAAATGAATTTGTTGTGTATAAATTGAAAGAAGAAAAAAATGGGCCTAAATTTACCGGCCGGTTGTTATAGCTAACCCCACGTTGGCAAGTAACAGGTTATTTTTTGTACATGCTCTTGATCAGTTTCCTAGCAATTTTTAACTTACTCACAATATATATAGCAAACTTTTGTTACCTGCAAATTAAGAAATAACGTTGTCTTTAGGATCGACTTCATATTTTTTGGGCTTATTATCTATGTCTTGAATGCCTCATAATATATCATGAGAAATTAACAATTGTAATTCTTACTTTTATTTTTTTTTAGATGATTTCTATTAGCTAGAAACCAATTATATATTTTTAAAACATATTTATACTACCTTATAATTCATTTGAGGGTGTTTTAATTTCTAATTTTTTTTTAAAAAAAATGTGAATTACTCGTGAATATCGGAAGGTCTAGCATACGTTGTCTTAACCGGGTCCGCGCTAAAGAGCCCCCTCGCCGAATAGATCCTTAATTTAAATTTCTCGATGAGAAACCCCTATCACCCAGAGATCTGGAGGGGAAAACTCACACAGGCCCACCATAGATGAAAATTAAATACATGTGGTCACCCAAATATGCTTAGGGTAGGACTCAAACCCCTAACTTTTTGTGAGGAAAGAGGCCTCCTTGCCACTAAATGTTTGTATTATTTATATATTAATTTATATAATCATCTTCTTTTTCAAATATTCAATTTCAGCAATAATAACAAACACATTTTTATATAGAACCGGTGTGTTATATAATCTAGAACCGGGTACCTGTGTGTTAGACAATCTAGAATCGGCTGTTGGCGAAGCCGGCTGTCACACCCTCAAAAAACGGGTCTTGGAGAGAGTGCGACTTTCATGAGAATCACAACACAAAGTATAATGAACGATCACTAAACGTGTCGTTTT
>JAOEHQ010005280.1:0-17883 GCA_025447715.1 Asclepias incarnata
TGGTTATGCCTTTCCATAACGACAGCGATAGACCACCGAAAGGTTTACCTATCAAGTCGGGTGTGGGGTTCCCTGTAGGGCTATGTAGCCGCCTCACACAACCTTTTGAGCAGATTCTATTGGCATAACCTGGTGTTGATTTGTGTTCCTTGGAAGTTATAAGGATTCAGTGAAATTGGCAGTTTGTAGGCACATTATAGGATTTAATTATCCTATTTGAGTTATTATGTTGTTTAAGTGATTGTGCCTTATTGTATACATGAGACGATTAAATAATGTTTCAGATTGCTATACGTTGTTGTTCTAACCTGTTGTCTTACTTAGCTTTTAAGCTAACACTTGGTTTTGTGGAAATTATGTTGTGCCCTCAGGTTAGGCATTGATGGATCGTTTGGTAGCTTGTTCGAGAGTTGGGGTAGCTTTCACTGGAGCTTTTTGGATGTTTGCTTTAGTTACCCTTAGTGCTCATTTTGGGAATACGGTGGTTTTGTAGTTTGGTAGTTTGTAATGTAAATTGTGGGTTTCTTTATAGCTATTGTAATGATCTAAGTAGTAACACCTTTTGGGACGTTAAATATGTTTTATTGATTCCGGTAGGAATCAATTTGTGAATATAAAAGTCGCTTCCGCATTTCTGTGTTGGAACTTTGTTTAAAGTTAAAAAAAAAATTTTAAATCTGCATTTTAATAATTATGGGTGTTACAGATATCATGGAAACGTTTTAAGATCGTATAGAAGAACAAAACGAAGATGTGTTCAGGAACTACTAAATCTGCGGCACATACAATTTGTATACGCCACATAAACTACAATTGGTCGACTTCTGTTGGCTACTACAGGCAAATATGCGACGCATGGCTATTGCATGTGCCACATAAAGTGCCTTTTTAGACTTTTAAGGTTTAAAACAAGTGTTTAAGTGACATATAAGTATCCATATGACTTATATAGGTCCTATAAGTCAATTAAGCCTCGCTTATGTTAGTTTATTGATTCTATACTCGTTATAGGTAGTCAGGAACATTTGCAATGCTCGATAGCACTAGTTATCATTTTTTGTGAGTTTCTTTGAGTTAAGATAACTCTTTTACCACACGAGGGTACAACAAAACATAGTTTTCACATAATAACTTCCCCAAATGATATCTTGTATGCGTGTGGGTATTTCAGGATTATGCGGGAGGCTATATGGGTTATGTATGTAAGTTAAAGTAGCTTACAATGCTTATGCTAAGATTATGATATGTAATGAAACGACAATGATGTTGATGCTTATGATGTGGTTATGATGTAAGTGTTTATGCTATACGATGAAATGAATTATGATGATCATAATGATGTGTATGCACTATATGTTTTATGTGATGATTGCATGGCTTGAACACATCTAGTTCACTAGTCCTTGTAAGTTGCCATGACACGTGCACGTTTAAGGGCCCGAACGTAAAAGTGATAAAGTGATTAGTTTAGGTAACGTGAACACCTAGACTAAATATAAAGTGATTTAGCTCGAGCAAAGTGTAAAGAAAGTGTTAAGCTTAACCCGCATTAGTCTTGTGTAAGTTAGTGTGTACGTGGTTACTTGGGTGGGACTCATGATACCCCCTTGTGACGTTAGTATGTGTTTGAGTATTACCGGGTGGAGTAACTAACCACTACACGCACAAAGGTTAAAGGATTTACTCTTGGATTGGCTATGCCTTTTCTTAACGACGACGACGGACTGCCGAAAGGTCTACTCATCATGTCAGGTGTGAGGTTCCCTATCAGGTCTTATAGCCGTCTACACACAACCCCTACCTTCTCATGAGTTAGGTGACTTATGTCATCGAAAGTGTAAAGTGAAAAGTGAAAGTGAAAAGTGGATATGCACAATTACGATGATGATTCCAAATATGTTTATGTGATGATATGTAATGTGAAATGTAATGTGATGTGTATGTATGTGATGATGAACATAAAGTGAACGTTTTTACTAATTGTAAAATCTACAAAAGGTTTTGTTTATTACATGTTATCTTACTTAGCTAATTTAATAGCTAACGCTTGTTCTTTCAAAAATGTTGTGCCCTCAAGTTAGGTAAGCACGAACAGGTTAAAGAATGTGCGAGACTGGGTAGATAATGCTACATGAAGACTTTTAGTTACCCTTAGAAGCCTCATTTGCTATGGTTATGTATATTGTCTTGGCCGTTACTAAACATTATGTTATGTGAACTTGCTGGCATTTATGTCGGTGCTAACTATGAGTTTCCTTGATTATTGTCATGATATGAATTAGTAACAACATGTTTTAATAAATAACAATTCGGAAGGATTTGTAAATGTTTTTAATTAATACTTCCATTATGTTTTGACGCTGTTAGGCGGAAATTTTTCGAAACCCGTATTTTAAAATGTTGGGTGTTACCTTGAGTTTTTTTTAAGTGGGATAGGAAAGAAATGATAAGAAATTGTTTTGAATTTTCATTCTTGAGTTTTTTTTATAAAAGAAATGATAGGAAATGATAGGAAAATTTGGGGATTTTAGGTCCCAAAGTTTTCTTGCCAATTTGGCATGATTTGGATGGAAAGGAAATGATAACTATATAAAGGTACTACTTCACCCTTCAATCTACATCTAATACTTTATTTAATAAGGATATATTTGTAAAATTATATGTTTTTTTCTTTTCCTTTCATTTAAACTCAAGAATGTAATTAACTCTTTATTTTCTTTTCCTTTTTTTCATTTTTCTTTAGACTTAAGAATGCATCATATGTATATAATTTATTTTCCTCTCCTCCCCTATCCAATTCTATCATTTCTTTTCTTTTTAATTTTAAACTCGAGAATGCAGGTATTTCAAGTAAGAGATATTTAAAATTGTTAATAAAAGAGGAAGGGCATTTTGGGGTTATCAAGTTCTTTTTATATATAAAAAAAAAAGGACGAGGCAAATGTTTAAAATGTAGTATATATTATATTATAGATAATATATGAAATATTGTTCGTATATTAATCTTCTTATTATGTATGCATAAAACTACTAACCAATATCGTGTTAACAGAGGACTTTGTTTTTAAAAAAGGAAATGATAAATCATTCTAAAAATTAGCCTAAAAATCTTTTTAAACCCACAAGATAATGACATGTAGATTCCACTAAATCTCTTTCCTGATCTTACCCATTGACTTTTCCAAATGTTATCATCTTATAATTAGGATTATTTTTAAGCTATTCTTTTAAAAGGATTTATCATTTCTCTTAAAAAATATATATATGGAGTACATTGTTGGTAAAAAAAAATTAAAATAAAATAAAATGTAGAGATACATGTGAATATTTGAAAAGAAAGCAAGGAGAAACAGGTAACCGGTGTGCAAGTTAATGAACGAGTTGACCCAGTCATGCTCACAATCACATGTATATTAGTCAAAAGCGACCACACATCCGGACTAACATAATGACTCCACCGAACCGCTTGACGCACCATCGTGCATTCACTTTTTGGCTAACTCTAGATACTCTTCCAACTTCTATATATATAGGATGACTTTATACTTTATAGTACAAACATCTAAAAAGGGAAGTGATATCCGTACCACCAAAAGTGATATATCTACCAAACATTAGCATTACTGATTAGTACTGTATGCTTAAAAACTTATACTTTATGGTAAATTAATAAAAAGTTATAGTACTATTATCATTTCCCATCTAAAAATTACAAATAGTAAGTATAGGAAGATTAATTTGAATTTTTTTATTTTTTATTTTTCTAGATGTCATCTTTCATTGAAAAAAAAAATGGTTAATAACTTTGGGAAAATCAAATATGCAGTTGACCTGCATATTTGATAGATACAGTTACACACGCAAATAAATAGATGATTGATATATTACAAAAATGCCCCCCTGATTTTCAAGCTAACTGTACCAAAAATTTGAACAGCCAACATCATCCAAGCCATCCCCAATAACTTTTTAATTACCTAACTTTGATTTAATAATCATTTTCACTTAATTTTTTCTTATAACGTTATAAACGTATAATTCTAAAATATGAAATGGTCGACTTTAGGGGGTGTTTGGGAGGAGAGAATCATAAAGAATGAAAATGTAATAGAGAATGAAAATAGTGGGATAAAGAATGAGTATTTAAAAAGAGAATAGATTATGTCGTTTGATACAGACAAAGAATGAATATATGAAAAATTCAAAATTTTAATTAATAGTTAAAACTAATACATATTACATCATCAAACAAAAAAAAAAAGAATTTTGTTTTTCCATTCTCACTCATTCTTTACAATTTATAAAGAATGGAAAGAATGAAAATAATTCACTTTTCTCCATTCTCATTCCTATTCTCATGTGTCACCAAACAAATGAAGTCTTTCCCATTCTCTTTCTTCCATTTCCATTTCATCGTACCAAACACCCCCTTAGTGCATTGTGCTGATATTAACTTAACTTATTAATAAATTATTAAAAGTTAAATTAATAAAAATACATATTAAATGAAATTGGGTGTGCGTAGTAATTATAAGAACTTTTAAATGAAAATGCACAACAAAATTAATTCGGTTTATAAAAAAATCATACCAAATTTAACGTCTAAAAGATATAATTAGTTAATAGAAAACATTCATATATTTTAGTTTCTTTATCATATTTTTCCTTACAAATGAATGTTATATTAATAACTTAATAACCTAAAAGTGTAAAAAAAAGATTAGGAAAAAAAAAACCGAAACTAAAACCGAAACCGACTCAAACCGATCCAAAAAACCGACAAACCAAACCGAACCAAAACTGAATCCAACGGTTTTGGTTTTCTAAAAACCGAACGGAACGGTTCAGGTTTCGATTTTGGGTCAAAACCGACCCATGTTCACCTCTACGGCTCCCATAGTCATCCCATGTCCTCTTCAACACCTTCATTTTGACTTTTGTTCCTTTATTAGTGAGCTCCAAAGTAGTGTCCTGTTACATCAATATTAACTAGACTAAAGCCCGCGCGATACGACGGTGATGGTAGTAGCAGTGGTGTTGGTAGCGGTGGCGGTGTGGTAATGGCGGCGACGGGTGGTGGTGTCGGCGGAGACGACTGGTGGTGGGGCGACGACGATGGCGGCGACGGGTGGTGGTGGCGGTGACGGGCGGCGGTAGGCTGGTAGCGGTGTGGTTATTAATGTAAAAATAATTGATATAAAAGGAGGTAGTGTAGTTATTTTAAGGATTGAGGGATGTATGTTGTAAATAATAGTTATTTTAAGGGTTGATGGATATATATTGTAAATAATTTCATTAAGGGTATTATAGGCATTTAGGTGGAGATATTTAAATTAGTTAATAAATTATAGGGGCAAAATAGGAACTTCAGTAGGCTTTTTTGAGAAAATGGGGAGGGGGATCCCCTTTTATTAAGGAGTATAGATAATCAAGAAACTTATTTCACAATTTTTATTTTCATATCTATACTATTATATAAAGCAAACACTCCCCTCCCCCTTTTTTCTTAAATGATAATTTAATCTACCTATTTTACCCCTTACCTTTATTCATTAATTTAAACATCTCCACTTGATATACCTATAATATCTTTCATGAAATTAATTCACAACATCTACCCCTTAACTCCTAAAATAACTATACTACCCCTTTTACATCAATAACCTACACTACTTGCCTTCGTCACCATCATCACCAGTCGCCACCACCATCACTTGTCGCCGGCACCACCACACCGCCACTACCACTACCGCCGCTACCATCATTGTCGTCGCATCGTGCGGGCATTCGTCTAGTATACTAATAGACAATTGGTGTAATAGCTTATTAACCAATTATTAGGCTTAGATTCATCATATTAAAATTTACTTATGTTATAATTTATAAATAAATATAAAAATTATGAACCACACAAAATTTTATTATATATATTTTTTATTTTTCTTTCCCAAATATATACTATGTGATATACATACATTAACAAATATTTACCTTTAATTTTGTGAAATTTTATATCGATTTTTTTATTACTTTTTGTTTTTTAAAGGTATGGATTACTCGCGAATATCGGGAGGTCTAGCATACGTTGTCTTAACCGGGTCCGCGTTAGAGAGCCCCTCGCCCCCAATTTCAACCCCTCGATAAGAAACTCCTATCACCCAGAGATCTAAAGGGAAAAACTCACCCAGGCCCACCATACCAAAAAAAAAATTAGCTTCGTATGTAGTGCTTAATTGCTCTCTTGTCTTTTTTATGACCCAATTTTCTCAATGAGTTCCTTTTTGTATTCTTCACTTTACAATATCATTTGCATAGTGCCTACGTACTTTAAGAATTCGGCATGCACTTGAACTGCTTTATCGCACATTATAGCATCAATATAATGGGAAATGTTCATTTGAATCTTAAATTTTTTTTGGAAATCAAGGGACAAATCTCAGCCACACATTTCCTCTCATTTTTCTCACTCCTCCATAAATCATTAGTTTCATCTAATTCATTCAAAATCTTTTATCTCAAAAACCGTAAATCGATAAATTATAAAAATTATATGGGTGTTCTTAAAATTCCGTCCTCTTTCATTAGAGAGGTCATCTGATATACTTTCGACGACTTTTTAATTTTTATTTTTTTTGGGGCTAAGGGCAACACCCATACCGTATCCAACCACCACCATCTCTTGGATCGCCGCCCATCAAATCCAAACCATTCCCAGATGCGCCTGATTTCCAACCCCTCTATAAGTGCCTTAAGGTCTACGACCGGTAACAGCATAGCCGTTCGATTAAGGGCTACGCCCGTACCGTCTCCATCCGTTTTCAACACATAGCCCATAGAAATTTTTTATTTATTTTTTAAAAAAAAAATTAATTTTTTTTGGAATGGGTTTTTATTAAAAAAAATCAAAAAATAAAACTACATACCAAAAAGAAGAGAGAATGAGGGAAAATATGTGACTGGGATTTGTCCCTTAGTTTCCACCATTTTTTTAAGATTCACATGAACACAACCCTCGATATAATATAAAGTGATCGAGTTTGGAAAGCAATTGGCAAATGTTAGTGCATGTAATTGATTCTTTCTTCTGATGACAATAAATTAAATAGGCATTTCTATCTCATACGGAATACCAAAACTAGTAATCTGATCATGATTTAACATGATAAAGTGCATCTTATATATTTTTATTCAGTTATACGATGGTCATAGAAGTCTCAATTCTTTATATGGTCGTATTTATAAACCAAATCTTCGCTTATCCCACGTGTTTCAAAGTCAATCTATGTAACTTTTTTTTTTGGGTAACATTAATAATCTTTTCTTATGTTGAATTAATAATTGTATTTGTTACGTCCTGGACTCGTAATATCATATCATAGCAACGTAAATCCAAAACATATCCAGATTCATGTTTTGGAACCTGCAATATTTGTGTCAACCAAGTTAACCCATAAGTAACGTGTGGAAATATCATATCGTATGATGATTCAAAGTTGACAAGTCAATACCCTTGTTTTGCCAACTTTTTTAACCTAAACTACAATTAAATCCTTATAAATTCATAACCAAATCAATATTTTAAAATTCCAAAACATTGATCATATATCCTTCTATTTCGACATTTGCAAGTTTTTATCCGAAGTTTAATAGTCATTGATATACGATACATACATAATGGCGACAATAATCGTTCTTGCTTCTTATAATATGATGCATAGTGTTGGATTCTCCAAGAATTTGCCAATGCTCCATATGATGATCAGTAAGAGCACAAATTCCGTAGGCTTCCAATGCCGGCCACCAATTGGCGGCATTGTATCTTTCCGCCAAGCACGAAGAGGCTTTTCTGTCTATAGTGTTCAACCCGGAAATCATCCTCCTCCTCCTCCCACGGGCGACTCCTGGTGAGTTGACAAAAACTTGTTTGAGTTATATATGTTGTTAAAGTAACACAAAGAAATCTGTTTTATGATCAAAGTTTCATATCTATATTTTTCTAATGAAATTGAATTATAAAATTTAATAATTGGTTATTGATTTTCTTATTTCTTAATTCCAGGCTACAATGGATTTTTGGAATAATAACAACGATCATTGTGCCATTTTTAACTACAAAATGGAGCAAGCTATCAAAAATTAAAGGTAGAAAAATCAAATAATTTAGTAATATTTGTTGGAAAAAGTGTGGTTTTTCCCAGTTTTGGACATCGATAAGTATATGATCGAATGACATATATTGCGAATCTTTTGGTGGGTTTGTAGCCTCTGGCCAGGGCTATACATAAAACTAAGATATGTCCAAATTGGGTTAATGGTGAATGAGATGTCGAGTCTCAAACTCGTGTGTGAAAGTTGGAGAGTCTCTTGCACTTGCGTAAGCTGCTTGCACTTATGCAAGCTGCTCCTGCACCTGTGCGGCCTGTGCTTGCACTTGCGCAAGCTGCGCCTGCACCTGTAAGACTTGTTCTTGCACTTGCGTGTGCTATCTGCACATGCGCAAGTTGCTCCTGCACATGTGTAAGCTGATCTTGGTTGTTGGCTTGAAAAGAAAGTTGTTCCTGTACTTGTGTAAGTTGGTCGTGGCTGTTGGCTTGGAAAGACTCTATGGATTCCTACCTGATTAATTTATGATGTAATTTATGATGTATCATAAATTACATTCACCATTATTATTGTTAAATGATATTTATGGTCATTATGATATTTAGTTTTCTTTTGTGTATATATTTTCCATGCCATGGTCTTGAGAATATACTGAAAACTAAATAGAATTTCACCTACATACACATTGCAAATTTCGTTCTAAGCTTCAGCAACCCATCCCCGTTCCAGTCATCTTTCAGGCAAGTGTTCAACGTCCGGCAGTACGCTGCTTCGAGCCGGTGTACCCTGGGAACAGACGACGAATCTGTTTAAGGGAATTGTGTCAAACACAAGCCCGGTTCCTTTTACTGTTTTGTTTTTTTGTTTCTCTGTTTCTTGTGCAGGGATTGAACCCGTTGTTGTTCTCCTTTGGTTTTTCCATTTTCTCTGTTTATTCAATTCGTGTATTTACATTTATATCTTGTAATCGTTTATCTTTACTCCCTTATAAAACAAACTATCCCTCCCCCCTTTTTAAACTTTCTACCTTTGAAATACCTAAAATGTCCTTACTAATATAACTAACACTATTTATGATTCTATTAAATACCCAATATACCCTTAATGACTTTAATTTCTAAAATAACTACATTACCCCTTTTACATTAATAACCACACCACCAACATCGCCACCGCCGCAGCCACCACCGCCTCCACTATCATCATTGTCGTTGCATCGCGCGGACATGTGTTTATTAATTATTAAATGAAAGTAATATTTTTTGTATTGAAAAATACATTAAGAATTAAAAAGTTAATGTAAATTATGTATAAATTAATATTAATTTTATAATATATCAGCTTTCAGCATTTGATAAGACCAATATACCCCTATACTTTATTTACCAATTTAAATATCTCCACCTAATTTACCTATAATACCCTTAATGAAATTATTTACAACATACATCCCTCAAAATTATTTACAACATACATCCCTCAACCCTTAAAAATAACTACAGTACCCCCTTTACATCAATAATTTGTACATTAATAACCACACCGCTACTTCCACCGCACCGACGCCACCCGTCACCACCTCCGCCACCCGTCACCGCCGCCACCTATCGCCGTCATCCTACACCGCTGCCACCACCACACCACCGCTATCACCGCCGCCGCTTTACGCGGGTTCCCTTCTAGTATATATGTATATGTTTTAGATTTGTTAATCATTTTCTAATTTCTAATTGCTAACATGATAATGTGAACCCATGAATCCTAGCATATACTTGGATTGTAGCTTTTTATTGAACGAATACTTGGATTGTAGCTTATTGGGTTGTCGATCGCTTATTATTTATATTATTTTTATTTAATATTATAAATTATATATAAAATCATACAGTACATTTTAAGATATATGATTATGCGCAATACTACATGGAAACGAACATGCTCTTACCACATGTTGCATTATTATACTTTAGTAGTTATAACATAACTTTTGTAGGTGTAATAACTTTCGACATAATTTTTAATTTAAAGATCTCTATATATATATATTTCTATTTTCACTTTAAAAATCAAATGTGTGAACCATGAGTAACTAAATAAATACAATTCAATTCGAAAAAGATTGTCAAAAAGTTTAACTAATTTTGTTTTTATTAATTTTGTCACTGTTTGATTGTCATTTATATTCCGCAACACGTTTGGCTCATTACACATCGTAACTACAAGATGAAGCAAATTAATAAAATTAGGGTTTTAATAATGACAGTCTTATGGGTTGACATTAACGTGCATAAAATTGTTATACTTTTATCATAAAATTCAAGAGTTGAACTTTTTACATAAAAGATATAACCCTTTTATTCATGACTGTCATTAAAAAAATCCATAAAATTATTAGAAAACAAATTAATTAAGATCATGTATATATAAATATTTGTTAAGTTGTACTAGTTTCCTTGAAATAGATGAAATTAGAATACTTCTACAAACATTCAAACAACTTTAAAACTTTAAATAATTAATGCACTCTAAATTTGACCCCAACAAAGAAATAACCCACTATATATTCCTCCTTTTTCCCTCTCACAGCCACCATATTCCCTTTTGTGTTCTCTCTTTACGAGTTTAAAAAGAAAACAATATCTCGTAACCAAGAATCTCATTCTCCCACAAAATTACTTTCAAAAAACCTTAAGATTTTTGTATTAAAAAAAACTAAACTCACAATCTTTAATAATGGGAAATAGTTTAGGATCAAAAAAGAAGACAACAAAAATCATGAAAACGAACGGTGAAACAATCAAGTTCAAGACTCCAGTTAACGCTGGAGATGTTACCAAAGACTACCCGGGTCTAGTGTTACTAGACTCGGAGTCTGTTAAACATTATGGTATCAGAGCCAAAGCTATAGAGCCGCAAGAAGATCTCAAGCCAAAGCGGCTTTATTTCTTGGTTGAGCTGCCTAAACTTCCTGAAGCTGATGACAAATCCACAAGAAGAGTTAGGTCCGGGATAACCATGAGTGCAAAGGACCGGCTCGAGAACTTAAAGTTGGCTAGGAGATCAGCTTCGGATTTATCATATATGAAAGCACCATCTATTATAGAGAATAATGGTGGTGGTGTGGACCCTTTTAGGGTTAAGTTAAGGTTGCCAAAGTCGGAAGTTGAGAGGTTGATGAAGGAGAGCAAGGATGAAAATGAAGCGGTTGAAAAGATTATGAAACTTTGCATGGAAAAGAATGGCGGCAGTGGCAGTGATAGTGGTGATCTAAGCGGTGGTCTAACGACGGAGAGACGACGGGTGCAATGGAAAGATGACGGAAATAGAGATGGTACTTACAAGGGCCGTGGGGTACGTGATTCTTATATTTGACTTATTATGGAATTATATTTATTTATTATTATATACATGTTAGGATTTAATTAATCAAGTTGATAAACATGAATGACTCGATCTTCGTAACCATATTGAGTTCATATTCATTCATATATGAAAAGTATGAACTTTACAAATAAATCTATTATTATTTAAATAAACCATATCATGTACGTGTAGTAGCCTTTTTAAGAATTAGTTCAAATTTGTTTTTCTAGAAAGTTAAAATGAAAACAAAGCTGGCAAATGAGACAAAACATGGCGATTACTTTTTCTTTTCTTACAAAAAGTGTACTCTCTATATTGTAACTAACATGTGTTTAGCTAAATATAACCGATGTTTAAGAAACTATATATGTAAAATTATACTTATTAATTCCTTATCATTTTAAATGTCTTAGTTTGATTTTTTAAGTCTTTATATTTCAATTTTGATCATAAATATTTTTGTTTGTGATATTTGATATTTGATGAAAATTATATCAATGAAAAATATATTTAAAACTCAATCAATTCATATATTTTATATCAAGTATTATATAACCAAAATATGTATCTTAAGTACGATTCATATTAATTAACCGATAACGTATATAAAGAATGACATATTATAAGCATTACATATATGGAAAAAAGTCAAAACATTTGGATACACGAAACAATTATTTATAGTTATATACCACTTAAAAACGTATGTCTGGCAAAAAGTTTAGAGAAAACTAACTAAATTGATGAGTTTTGCAAATTACTTTTTGTCAACAGAAGTTGGTCTAATAATTCATTAATAACAAAAGTTCCAACATGGGGTACGTACAACAAGTTAAGGTCGACCATTCGGTTTATAGTGAGGGCTGTTAATAAGTAGTAATTGTGTATAAAAGATTGTATAAGAAATTAAGAAATTAGTGTTTTATATATAAATTATCATTTTTTATGCCTGTAATAAAATATTGGTAAAAAAAATGTCATTATCAAATCTCATAATTGATTTCAACTGCACTTTTTTACATTATATTGCATGTGAAATAATTTGCCTAATTAAACATCAATATGTTCGAACAACCATTGACCCAGTTTTCATGCCATGTTTTTTGTTTTGACCTTTTAAATTTGTTTTACTCTAAGTTTTTTGAACTACAATTTGTCTTCTCACTTGGTCAAAGTTGTTATTTTACTAGTTGATAACATCAAATTCAATGTTATCCGTACTATACAAGATATTTCAAATATAAACAAACTATTGAGAAAATGAAAATAAAAATAATAAATGCACTATATGCCGACACCGGAAACTATAATTGAAAGGAAAATGATAATTTCTTACATAAAATGAAACTATCATATATTTAATTGTTTTCAACCGGCAAAAATATATCATATCCATCCTATTTTGATTTGATAGCATCTTACATACAAACATAATCTATTTGTCTTATTTAACAAACAAATAAAATTATATTTTGAAATACATGTATTTAATAAATTGTTTTTTTTTGGAACGGCAAATTTATATTAATATAAGAATACCAACAAGGCGCTAGTATTTAATAAATTGTTTAATCAATACGAACACTCTCTAGTCCCCTAACTCGTTCCACCTCTATTGGTTTATTTGGATAGGCGTTTGTAGTTTTACAAGATTATGTTTAATATCTGTGTGATATTATATGAAAGTTTTAATATATTTTTTTCCCTTTCATTTGTCTAATGATTTTAGACCATTTTAAAATCAATAAAACAAAAGAACGTAGGGAGTATCAATCATTCAATCATTCATGTATATACATATAAGGTCAAATGAATTCAAATATATGTAGCACTATATATTATATAGTTAATAATGCATGTTTTAACAGAAATGTGTTCATATTTTGACATCGACAGGTTGATCATTTAGGTAACAAATCTTGTAGTAGTAACATGGCCATATTTGGTGTTCTGTCAACGGCTCTGGAACGTTTCCTTACTCTTATTAATTGTCAAACTGGTCTTAATATATAAAATAAATATAATGTTATTTCTCATAACTTTCTACATTTGATTCAATTTTTTTGACTTTAGATTCAAGATGTTAACTATATAATACAAAAAATATATATATATCTGACTACTAAAAGAATCACATCTAATTGACCTTTTTTGATTGGTTAAATTATATAAATTAAAAACCTGAAATCCCATATAGAAATGTTACTTTTGGGTCAATTCCATCAGCAATACTCAATCCCGTAATAAACAGGATGATGGGATGTAAAAATTCATTTTTTTTATGAAAAGTATAAATAACTAGCGAATATCAAAAGGTTTAACATATTGTCATAACCGGATATGTATTAAAGAGTCTCCTCAACGAGCAGATCCCATTAAACCCTCGAGTAAAATTTCATTTAGTTTACTTAAAACAATCTTACCACTATCTGCGGATAGAGAGTACTTCCCGATGAATGTAACTTTTGGGAATGCCAAGTAATTCACAAATAATTGATAGGTGACAAAACTTATCCTTTAAAGTATCATCCTCCCTAGTACGTCCAAACAACAACATACAAAATAGACATTTTAAATTAGTTATCGATATTATTGACTGTTGTTGTTTTGTGATTATATATTATTTATTAGTTGTTGTATAACTATCAATGTATATAAAGTTAACTATAAAAAACAGTTAAAATTATATTATGATAACTAATAGTAATTGTTAATTGGTTTTTTTTTCAGAAAAGAGTGGGATTCCTACCTGTCAGCCAGGAACTAACGGCAGAAGACCCCACATGGATGTAAAAATAGTCTTTCAAACATGTACCACAGTAGCCAAGCAGAGTGATTTTTGCCTCTCTTTTCTGCTGTATATTATTCGATCAATATATATTTTGTAGAATGAAGTAGTTTTTTGTTCATTATATTTGCAATTTCATTGTATCTTAATAGTCATATTTGTTAGAATAGTGAAAAACACAAAGGTATGTTCAAATGAGTGATTTAAGAGAAAAGTTGTTTTGCAACAAATTATAACTTTGGGGGTGTTTGGAATTGGGTTTGGATGAGATTATTGCGTTCGAAAAACACAAATAATCAAAAAAAAAAATGTTTGGTTGAAAAGGTGATTAATTGTGTTTGCATAATGAAAAAACGAAGTTTTAGAAAAACATGTAAGCACATGATTTTTGAAAACGCTGCTTTGAAAACGCAAAATTCTTTTTGAAAACGCAATGCCAAACGCTCTTAAGATAACTATAATCACTCATTTTAACATACTTTAGTGTTCTTTATTATAACAAGTATAACCGTTAGTTATTTACACTTAAGTTCCGAATATAATGTCTACAAAATGTAATAACTTTTTTTTCTTCTAAAGTAGCTCTCTCGTGCTGTGGAATCAACTGTTATAATCTGTTCGATCGATGTATTTTCCCATTTTAGTTTCGAAGTCTCGTTTCTTGTCTTGGTATTTTTTGTTTCCTATATCATACAATGCACATATTTTTCATTCGTGTACAATCTTAATGTGAAACGAAAAGAGAGCATCATATAGAAAGCAAAATCCCTTAGATAAAATATATATATTACTTGGTGGAATTGAAAGAGAACATCGTTTTCAAATGAAACAAGTAGCAACGAATAACCAATCAAAATACTTCGATTAAATCTAAAATTTTCGAAGTAAAAACAACAGGACAAAGTTCATACAGTGATCCCGGCCACTACCAAAATTTATGCTTCAATAGTTCAATGTAATGTAAATGTAAATAAATAAATATATATTGAGCGCCCATAATGGGCCGGCCTAATACAATGTGGGCAAAAAGGGCCTAAGATAAGATTATACACATACGACATACATGATAAACACTAATATAAAATCATTATATACACACATGACATAATAAATACACTGATACACTAATTAACACAAACAAAATCAATGTAAAAGAGACGTCTTAAGTTTTGGTAGAATTAAAAACGAGGTCTTTTGTTGTAAATAGTGTACTAGTCTTAATACTCATACGATGTACGGATTTACTATGTATTTTCGTTCATGAATTTTAATTCTTTTTCGTGTTGGTGAGTTGAAAAAGAAGGATGAGAAAGCTAATTAAATTAAAAAATTTACAATTATAATTTGAAGGAAGAAAAAAAGATGACTAGTTTAACATCAAACCACGTACCGCCGTCATTTAATTATTTTATTTTTTAAACGGTAGAATATATTATTAAAGATAATATAAAACATCTAGCAAGATGCTAGATGTCAAAAGTACAAAAATTCTAGAAATACATCAAGCTACACATATTAGAATTTTTTCGAAGTCTTAACTGCTAAGACTGCAAAATGAATGGAAAAAACTCATGCCAATTACGCAATAAAGACATATGAAAAACCCTTCCACCAACGGAGGTCACGCCACTGGTTTTCACTCCATGATATTTTTGATGCAGTACCAAACAAAGCCCGAAGAAGAGAAAAAATAGAAATCAAATGTTAAATATAGGAAAAGGTTCACTTATCATTATTGAAGCCTAACAAAATAAGGATAACGAAAAAGTGGGACGCATGCTATATTATGCAAGTTGTGCATGTTGAAGTTTTCCACTTTCTCTTTTTAGATGGAAGATTCATAGAATCATTTCAATATGTTTTTTTCAGGGTTTTTTTTTTAACGGCAAAAAGATATTATTAAAAAACGACTAACTAGCAAGGTGCTAGCAGTCAAGGTACAACAATTACAATCTAGACTACATACAATAACCAAAGACTAGATCTGTCCTGAAACTTTAACTGTTAAGAATGCAAAAAGGTTGGAAAAAACTTGTGCCAATTACAGTGGCACGAGACACAAGAAAAAAACCCATCAACGAGGGCCGAACCACCGGTTTTCACCTCACGTTGTTTTTGATGCATTCCCAAACAAGTTCCGGGGAGGAAAATGAAAGAGTTACAAGAAATAATCAAACAAAAACCAAAGTGCAAGTCCCACCAGCAGCCGAAAATCAATATCATTGAATAAAAGGAGTTTTTATCCACTCTTCCCACTTCATCTTATCCTTCCTGTCACGGTTGTTAATCCATAAGTAAGTGATAGATACAATTGCGTTAAATATATCCTTGCTGCTCTCTTGCACATACATTGTTGTGAAGCTTATTATTCATAGCCTTCTAAGTATACCACCACCAAGAAAAAGGATAGCCTCAAATCTTCGCCGAATTTTCGTTAATTGAAAATTCAACTAATTCAATAATATTGGTACAAAAATAACAAATGAGGAGAGAAAAAATGAGACTTCATGTAGTAGGGGTTCATGCATGCAGGGTTGTAAATGAATCGAATGAACATGAACCATATCTTGTTAATATCCATTTAACCTAATGAACGGTTTACAGATTGTTAGAATAAAAAGACCTTCACTTCCTTTTTTTTCTTGTTTGTTGCTTGAATTACCAAGAAACCCTTTGGTTAATTTGTTGTATACCCAAACCGTAGACTAGAAGATATAGATACCACCCTCAAAACTTCTGTTCGACTTGTAACAAGTTGATAATATAACCCTAATTACTTGTCAACTAGATAAGCTTAAACCAAACCAAAGCTTATAGAACAACACGTACCTTTGATTGCAACGAACTAAACTAAACACAAATGAATGCAAGTTCATTAACATATAACTAGAAACATTACAATGTAAATTCTACATTGAAAAAGTTTCAAAATCCTGAAAAAGTTAGAAGTGGTTAAAAAAAAAAAAAAAAACCTAAATAGCATAAAACGAATGTAAATAAGCAAGAACCTTACCTACAAACTATCGAAGGTCCATGAACAAATTATTGAACATGAACGAACGAAATCTATGTCTATGTTCGTTTATTTAACTGGACAACGGATTACTTTTTTTTGTTCGTTAATTAACGGTTCATAAAGATTCGTTTACGGTCCTACAATATAATCCAATTTTAAAAAATGAATGTGAATGATAATAAACTTCTAGTTATAAAATAAGCATCTGGAATAGGAAAATCAGCAAGCGACTTCATAGAAAGTTGATTTAGAGTTTTCGCTTTACTTGATGCAAAGTTTTTTCCTCCCTAATCTCTATCTTTTGCTTGGACAATATATAAACCATCAGTAAAATCAGACAATCATGTACATTCTTCATTCTTGTGTCCTTTTTTTTTTTTGGCATTGATTTATTTTGTATTTTATTTATTGTTTGTGTAGTGCTAGTACAAAGCCTAAATTTCCATTATAATATTTGTTGTAATAACCCTGACAAGGAAAGTCTTCAAACAAAACCTTAATGTGTGGCCTTAAAAAAAAAAAAAAAAAAAAAATTTATTTTGAACGTTCGTGTCACGGGACGGCTAGCCGTTACATCCAATTGGGCAGGCAGTCACTAGCGACCGATCCACGA
>JAOEHQ010005291.1:0-17877 GCA_025447715.1 Asclepias incarnata
CAATGAGTTCTGATCTATCGCAAATTTTTCAGTAATATAATTATGTGTAATCATGTGTACCATGAAGTTATACACCGATGTTTTAATCTTAGAGCAAATAAGGTATAAAGCACATAAATTACCCATAGTGAGGAATGATATCCCTTAATATTAAAATAATTATTAGCTTCAATCCAAAAAAAGAGGTTAACATACATAAAATAGACCGTGTACTATTTATCATGTGAAAAACTTATGTGAATTTGACACTTTGTAAGCTTTCGTATGACACTTACGACTACAAGGATGGAAGTATCATATATACGTCTTTTCGCTTCGCTTGCTGCTGTGTAAAAGGGATTATTATCGTAAATGTTGATGGAGTA
Organism: Asclepias incarnata; assembly: GCA_025447715.1. Taxonomy (NCBI): domain Eukaryota; kingdom Viridiplantae; phylum Streptophyta; class Magnoliopsida; order Gentianales; family Apocynaceae; genus Asclepias; species Asclepias incarnata. The sequence goes on from JAOEHQ010005291.1 coordinate 366, forward strand.
ACTAATATAGCGAAATAAGGGGCCAAATTATCTTTTATTTGATAACTAATTAATAATTAATTAGTGCTTATAAAATGACAATAGTAGCCCTATACATATTAATTAAATAATAGTTCTCATGGTTTTTGACATTTTTTTTGTTCTCGATTTAATTTTTTACTAAAGATAGAAATATAACTTGGGATGATTGACATATATTCAATATGTATTGTAAATAATCTTCGTTTTCCTTTGTTCTCGGCTCACAATTGTGAGGGAGTATATGAATAGAAGTTGAACTTTCAAAAAAAATCTATATCTATATATCTATACTTCTATACTATTATATAAAAAATTATAAACCCATGTTGAAAAGTTACACTTTTAGAATATACGAAATGACAAATATACCACTCTCACCTATTTACATCATTTATTCCTTAATTCTTAAAATACATACACTACCCCATTTACATCAATTACGTACACAACCCGCCGCCGCCACCACCACCACTCACCCGTCGTCGCCGCTACTACCGCCGCTATACGTGTAAAATAAATATACGATTATACAGCACTCATAACGGAATTCGTTAACATGGGACCCGCCCTCTAATCCACGCAAACGATATGGATACAAAAGATTCTCTAAAACTGACTCGCGCGTCTAGACACGCACACCATATAAATTGTTGCTCATGACGACATATTGAGCCTCTCCCCAATTAACTTTTAATTCTCTTGTAGTATGTTTTTCAACTTTGTATGCGTCTTCTACTTATTACTAGAGTTCATATCATTAAAATTTGAATTTTAACATTCAAATAAAAAAACACATATTGAGCCACTCTCTCATTTTATCATATTTTAATAATAAAATTACGAAACTTAAACATATTTTAAATATATCTTTATAAATAATGTAAAACGCCATAAAGAAAAAGAAACTAGAAACAAAGAAAGATTAAATGTATGATCCATATCGAATCTACTAACCTTAATATCTACTAACCTTAATAAATGAATTAAGTTGTATAGATATTATAAGAAGGGTCGTGATAAATTCACAACATATTTTTGCCATCCACAACAAGTACATGCAAGTTACTGCACAATGTACAACTGCTTAAAGCATGAATTGTTGTACATGGCAAAAATGAGTTGTGAGTTTATTACTACCCTTATAAAAAAACCTTTGTTTAGCACTCTTATATTAGTGTTTAGATTCGATCGTGACACTCCATATTTTGATTTGAAATTGAGGTGTTACAGTTGCAACTAGGGATGAGCCAAAAATCCCAAATCCCGATTCCGTCCCGGTACCGGTCCCGAAACATGGTACCGAATCCCAAATGGGACCGGGACCGGTATCTATTTTTGGTGGTTTTCGGGATCGGTACCAAACGGTACCGGTACCGGGAAATACCGAGTAAATCCCAATAGTCCCATTAGGTTCCGACAAGCAAGAAAATCTGTGAGTGGCTTCACATATTGTGACAGACTTTTAACGCTATTTGCATCAAACCGATCACTTCCAGAAGCAGTCGAATCAATTGCAGTGACTTTAAATTTGCATTCTTGTAAAAGTGCTATTGTTTTATACCAACACCAGGCGCCAAAACCATTTTATATATGTTTATTGAAAACTAGCTAATCAAGGTGCAAAGATTAAAGGTTTTTCACTGGCATGGTCCCTGAGATTATAAAACTGATCAAAGGTTTTTCACTTTAATAAACTAGATATGCATTATAAAATACTAAATTATCTATGTGTACATCTTTAAGATTTTATTAAGATATTTTTGGTTTTAATTTGGGACTACTCGGGATTTGGTACCGATATCCCGGTCCCGTCCCGGTTCGGTACCGGTACCGGTTCATATGGGACCGGTACCGGTACCGGTTCATATGGGACCGATACCAAGATTTTGAGATTTTCGAGACCGGTACCGATGGTACCGGGACCGGGACGGTCCCATGCCCATCCCTACTCCCAGCATTCAGATTCCGTCACGTTGTATTTCGTTTTACCATTAGAATTTTGCTAAGTCACTGCCCGTTTGAGTTTTATTTTTGGTTTCTTGCATAGTTTTTCCCTTTTGATTTCCAACTAATATTTAGAAAGTTTCATTCAAGATATTTTTTTCGCACCCCGTTCTGTCGTTCCCCCCCGTTTGAGTTTTTATTCTCGGATTTTATTCTTGGTTTCTTGCATAGTTTTTCTTTTGGTTTCCAAGAAATATATTAGAAACTTTAATTCAAACTTCTTCTTTTTCTCATCTTTTATTTTTAGATTTTATATGTATTCAATATTGCAAACTTTTAAATATAATTGTAATATTTATCACAACATCAATAACAAAACGTATCTATGATTGAGTGTTTTGGTTTTGCCTTTCAATTAATCGGTTTTGGGTTCAACTCCGGCATGCCTCTTTTACGGGTTTGTTTTGCTCTATTCCTTATAATGATTTTTGTTAAAAAAAACTAAATACCCGTAATAACACGTACAAACCAACGGCCGGCGAAAACCCTCTGGTTAAAATAAAAGTGCACTAACTTTGGTGGGTGAAGTAATAGCGTTTACATATTCGACAAAATTTCTGATATTCTTTTTGGTTTGTTAAAAGGCACTAAACTTTATATGCTATGATTATCATTATTAAGCAGTGACGAATCTAGGAACACACATCAGGTAGGTCCTTAACTTAGTTTAAGAAAACAAAATGAAATGTTACAATAGTCGGGTCGGGTCGGATCATTATTAAGAAACATAAAGATTTAAATTTTCTTAGGACTAAAATAAAATAACTAAATAAAATAGCGTCAACAAAACATTGTACATCTTCCACGTTCATATTCCAACAAAAAAAAACTCCATTAAAGTATGCGATCTGCTTTTAGCTACAACGATTCATTCCGTAGTTAGAAAGCATATTTGTGCATCCTAAAATCTTCATTAATCCAATGTTTTCAGTACCGGACGGATGTCAAATTGAAAAGGGGAGAGGTTCAAAGTTCACCCAGTCCAAAACAATTGAACACGACCCGACAAACCAACCTCTTATATTTCAAATATATATACATTTCTATATAAAAATTAAAAACCTTAAAAACTAAAAAAATAAAATAACAATCAATAAATGTTGTCACATCTATATATCTGCAAAAAGTCCATGTCTTGTCCTTTGCATGGACTTGAAACATTTTATGCAATCTAACTTAATTTTTGTCATTAATAATCTTCTACATACATACAATTCATCTATATACTCAGTAGTGATGAGTGATCTCCCCCTTTTTTCCCAAACCACCACCACTCTGTATTTTAGTATTTTATTTATTTCAGTTCACCCTCTACCTTATACATCTAAACACATACAAATATCCATACTTTAATCAAACATCAGGTTTGTTGTTTGTTTTCTTGTTACGTAAGGTAGGTCCTAACAAAATTTCAACATAGGTCCTTCATAAAACCTATTATATGAGCATTATAAATTTTTCAAAGCTAAGGTAGGTCATAGGACCCACCTTCTACCTCACTAGATCCGTCCATGAATTTAATATGACAAACTTTTAAACAAATATATTTATGATGGAGTGTTTTCAATTAAATGATTGTGGATCCAACCCAGGTAAATTAGTAATGATTAAAGTCATGCAATGGCAACACCTTCATAGATGAGTTGGTTAGGGGGTTGGCTATGAAGGTCCCTCCTTTGCGTGGATCGAGGGTTTGAATCTTGGGGGCGGCTGCCCGTTTAAATATTGAAGTCGTGCGGCGTGCAGGCCGGCCGAACCTATCTAGTTGTAAAGATAACTAGGACGGTACCCGCGCAATGCGGCGGTAATAGCGACGGTGTGGTGGTGGCGACGACCGGTGGTGATGGCGGCGACTGATAGTAGTGGCAGCGACTGTTGGTGGTGGTGACGGTGTCGAGTGATGTAGGCATTTGATTTAAAGGAAGTAATGGAAATATTTTAAAAGATAAGGAACTGGGGGTGTAATTTATTCATTAAGAGTAATTTGGACAATTTGCATGTCTCAAAAGAGTAATATTCAATAAGGGGCTATAATCTTTAATAGGAAGTATAGATGAGAAGTTCACTTGGTAAAGCTGGTTAGTAAATGTGAGTCAACACAATTTAGTTTGTCATGTAGCATCCCGATTTAATCAAACACATTAATTACTGTACTACTTTTATAATAAAAAGCCTATATTAGTGACTTATTTTCATTAGAAATAAACACTTGTCGTATTACTCGATTGTCAAAAAGTTTTATAAAACTATAACCTTTTGAAATGGAATAAATTGAAAACCTGCGTTATGATAACTCTTTAGTTTTAACTTCATCTTTTTTTTAATTAATCAAAAGCTTTTTTTGTTTGAGAAAGTATTTTTATCATACGTCTTATAACATGGAAAACTAGAATAGGTCATTAAAATATGAATATATATGACTAATTTGGTAGGCTTAAAAGTATATTAAAAAATTTAGTATTGACACATGAATTTACTTATTCTTTCTTTTAATCTTAACCTTTGATCTAACATGTAACAACATCAGATTTTTAAATATATTTATACGCCTATTAAATTAGTTATATTTATCATTTTTCTTAAAAGACTTCCTCAATTAGGATGTTCTTATAAACATGCACCATTTCATTAACTTAATTGTTATTTAACTTCAGTAAAAATATGTGAAATTATATTAAACTAATTAATCATTTTATTATTATATGTCTCTAACTTTTAAAACATCTACTATATTTATGAAACTTTCAATATTTTCGTAAATTATTTTAACTTGTAAATCCATTGACAACTTTATATCAATAAAAAAAAACTTGTTACTTAATGAAAAGGTAACATATACAAATAATAATAACAAAAAGAAAGTTTTAAACATACAATATATAAGATTTGAGAATCACATACCTACAATTTATTATTAATACATTTCCATACACTTATTTATACTCTCAATTGTATATTTTCCAAGATATAATTCCTTTTATTCCTTTTACACCCCAAAAAAAATTAATTTAAATATTTTACAGCCGAACAACAAACCTAAAATTAGATTTGTTAGTGTTAACTGTTAAGTGTGTACGTTGCCAAATGCCAAACAATAAATTGAAGCTGTATCCTTCCTGTTGCTATGCACATAAATATGCTTTAATTTAATATTTTTAGCGATTTTTCATACTATAATATTGAAAAGTGTGAACACAAAATAAGATATAACAAAAAATTAATTGTACATATTAATACTACTCGCGCAAAAGAAAAGATAAGACTATTTACATCTCACCTTTCTCATATCCCGTATATTTTACAAAGGAAGAAAAGGCTAACAAGCGTCAATTAAGAGGTAATGTTTGTATAAACATAACTTATTTCCAAATTAGCTATACCAAACTATCCTAAATTAAATAATACAATTTTTTAAACATCATGAACCAATGATGCCCAAATTCATGATAGAATAGTGAGTTGCAGTAAAATTATTAAAACATTCTGATGAACAGAGCGCATGAAATATATATACACAAACAAGAAACAACAGTATTCATGTACTTGTAAACTTTTACTCTATTACAATTTCATTCCTTTTTTGCTTCTTTCATGAAAACCTCAAAGGTTGTATGCATATGACCACAGATCTTGACTATGCACGCTTTACCCATATCTTCCTCTACACTCAATTCAATGTCCAACAGTACGTACTAGTTTGAATTTCAAGAAATCCAAAACAAACATTGATGTTATTACTTTTTACTACTGTCTTCATTGAAACTTGTACAATGTTGTTCTCTACAAAATGAGCTACCCTTTTACCCAACAAAACTTAACAAGGTCATGTGTGATATAAGTTAATTTTGCTTTCATTACAAGAAAAATACTCAGTAATCTCTAGACGTGAAATATAAACAGTCATACTTTTTGCTGTCAATACAAGAAAGAAAAATAATCTCTAGCCGTGAAATATAAACAGTCATACTTTTTGCTGTCAATACAAGAAAGAAAAATAATCTCTAGCCGTGAAATGTTAACACGCCTTTTTTGTTCTGTTGATTACATATACTATAAAAACTTGGTAACTTCAAGAAATAAAGTGAAATGCCAACTGTTGTTGATGAAGACAAATTCATGCAACATCCAAGGCAGCAATCAAATCAATCAAAACTGGTACACTGCAATTGCTAATTCTAGGGTTCATAACAGTAATTACTGAAAAAAAAATAATTCAAATATATGGAGGTTACTACACCTATCAAAACACTGTACGTGACTCTTTTATCCTTTCCCCAAGACACTAGCTGTTCATCACTTAATTACATATTCATAAGGTCTATAAACTTCACAGACATTCATGGTTTTAATCCAAGAAACAATTTAATTAGAACCCTAAAAAAGGACTCTAGTTTAAGGTTAAATGTTTCTTAATAGGACAATAATCCCTGAATCTAAACATATCATGCAATAAAATATAAATATCAATTAATGTTCATGGTATATATTAATTAATTTCAAGATATGTTTGATATATAGTATGCATGGAAAATGGAAACCCTAGCAGATTGATCAATGATAAGGAAATGATGATAGTAAAGTGGGATTTTATATAAAGTCAAATGATATCATCATTATCATCAGTGTAACAAATAAATGAAAAGAAGATAAAGTTAAGAGTAGCAACAGACATCTAATAAGATTCTTGAAGGCCATCATCATGATGACAAAATCAGATTATCTTTCTTTCTTTCTTTCTTTCTTTTTTTTTTTTTTTTTTTTTAATTTTAAAAAAAGGTAGACAAAATATAGTCCAAATTAAACCAACAATCTTTGAAATTGTATAGAGTAGCAATGATTAAAAAACCTTTTTGGTAAGATTCTGTTTTCTGGGTATTATGACAGAGTTAAACTAAGGTCAAAACAAAAATTATGATGGGTATATGTACAGAAGTTAACATAACCCACAACAAAAGTATTACAGTATGAAAAACACATAAATAATGTAAATTTAAAAGAAATGGCACAAATCCACCTCAAAACTTGGATCTTTATATGATGGGCTATATGTATATGTAATAAAGATTGAACCTTTATAACACAAGAAGCCACAATTGGGGGGAATGAAGCCTGGTCCGACGTCACTAGAATCAAGATTTACAATCTTTGTCAATAATCATTAGTCAACCAAGCAAGATATGATGAATAATCTTGCGCTGACTATAATGATATTTGTATTGTATACATGTGTATATATATCTATATATATACATACACAATATGTTTCCCTGAAAAAGATGTATGGTTGTTTCTAGTGGCCTCGAGCCAAACAACATTCCCCTCAAAAGGAAAAAGCTTCTCCTTTGATCATCTTCATCTTTTGGGTATTGATTTAAGAGAAAAAGGTGTGTGAAAATGGTGAGGGGGTTAGAAGTAGAAGTGGGAAAGAGAGATGATAAATAAAGAATGATGGTGTGCATAAAAGGACAAGCAAAGTCATAAAGCCAAACCAACAAACACCAGCTAGCCCACTCTTCAAGAGAAATGCATCTCTCTCAATAAATACATTCATTTTCCTCTTAAAACAAAATTATTTTGTGGTCAAGTTGATAATTAAGCTTGGTACTTTTATCTTATAAGACTAGAGGCTAGAGCGAGCCCTTTTGGTGCTATAGGTAATGTCAATTTCTCTTTTCTTGTTGAAGAGTTCGAGGTATTTTAATGAACTTAGTCAAAATAACTGATCTTGTTTGTACAACAAATTAAATAACTCATGTACAAGTCTCCTATAATGTTTGATTTCATAATCTTTTGTTCGATATGAAAATCAAGTGTTATTGATGGCTAAATAATAATAGATTTAACATAAGGAATTATTATATTCTTAGGGTGAAATCGTGAATGGTGTGGTTGACATATATACGTCGGCATGGGGTGTTGGCATAAATCGGCACGCGGCATCGCCTAAACCCCCCCCCACCCCCCCACCCCCACCCCACCCCAATTGGCATACATCGGCAATCGGCATTGTTTATATATATCGGCATCACTTTGCCGATTGAATGGAACGTTGGGAGCTTGATTTGTGACCCCCTTTTTTTTATATATACTTGTGCAACTATTGACTATTGCCGGAAACCTTCTTTTTTTTTTTTTTTTGGGGGGGGGGGGGGGGGGGGTCGTTGAGACAATCTATTTGTGATTTTTTTGGAATATTGTGGCCGAAATCGATGCTGCATGCCGATACACCCAACGTCTTGGCCTTATTTGTAATTTTCCGACGAGATTTGAAACCCTTCCAGCGTTTTTTCGAAGAAATCATGTCTTCTCCGTTTTGGGGTTTTCATGGTCACGCTTTTTGGGTGTTTGCATGTCTTCTCCCTTTTTAGGGGTTTTCATGTTTTCTCCCTTTTTAGGGGTTTCTTGCCATCGCTGACCAACTACTTGCGTTTTTCCGGCGACCCCTTTTTTGGGGTTGTTGCTTACTGTTATACTTGCTTATCTTAGTTTATATTGTCGTTAATTGTTTGATTGTGATTAGTTTGGTAGTATTTTATATACGGTAGCGTTGCCGAAATCTTTGATTCCAATGTGGTGCTGCCGGAATTCCATTTACGCTACATGTTGCCGGAATCCAAATAGGTTGCCTATGATTATGCGATTACGTTATTACTTAGGTTGCTGGAATACATTTGAAAGGGCGATGATAATAAACCATTCGAAAGGGGAATCGGATAATTCGAGCTGTATCTTGGCGGGGTAAACCTTCGGGTTGGCAGCCATGGCGGTTAGCACTTCCAATTTCCCAACCCCTAAAATCTGAGTCCGATTTTATATATATATAAAAATTCGACAGCCCTAAAATCGGAAACCATACCCTATGAACTGGCATATTTTGGCAAGGTTTTTTTTTTTAATATACGTGGCAGCATTTGATTGGATCCTACCATGTTAAAATTTGGCATGGTGGCAACCACGCCCTTCACCTTTCGGTATATATTTGTCGTAAGCTTTTTACAACATAAAAACTGTTGCCATTTCATACCAATTATTAGCGGGTGCATGTAAAAGAAAGGGTATATATTGTATGCCCCGTGAAGTCTTCAACCAATGAAAAAAAAGTTTTTTTCCTCTCATTTTCTATAAAACTACTACTATGTGTGCATATCTTTGAAAAAAGAGAAGCATGCCCTTTTTCAAAATTTAACACAAAGTCAGTAAAGTTTATTTGGGTATCTAATATATCTTGTTATCTCTCCTTTATTGGAATGGACATTGGTGTCCTTCAAATTTTGAAAGTGCTCTTTTCTATTTTTATTACAAAATCTTATTAGTTCTTTCGTATTATCTTTTATGTATTTATTGTGAAGTATGAATGCATAGGTAACTGATGTGATTTAATGACTTGTATAAATGTATAACAGGTTGAACCAAAAAAAGCAAATGTAGATTTTAAACCAAAAGCAAACCCAAAAACTCAACACAAAAAGAAAAAAAAAACCCAAATATTTATCGGATTATACCTATATCAATAACAACAATGGAACCAACAAACTTATCCCCAACAACAACAACAATGAAACCAACAACCATTTCCACCACGACCTACACCACAATTTAGTACCTAACCAACACCAACTTCCTCTCAACCCCCCGAAGGTTAGCGTCAAATAAAACAAGAAAAACAAAACCAAAGAAACGTGAAAAAGCTAGTCGACTTAATTTGGACGAGAGTAAATCTTTGTCATTAGCCAAATGTTGGATGCACGTTTCAGAGGATTCGTATGTATCCACGCACCAAGTAAATATATATACTTTTTGGTATAAAATTATGGGTTTATTCAACGAGGAGTGGTCTCAAACAAAATGGACAAAAGAATCATTAAGCGGTAAATGAGCTCTGAAATAAAATGCTTAAATTCAATGGAATTTACGCACAGTTGGTATAAAGAAACGGTGGCCGAGCATCCAGAACTAGCGACACCGACGCTAACAACCGTCTTATTAGCTGAATACAAAGTCGTTGTTGGTAGCGACTTCTTTCATCTTGAATGTTTGGAATTTTTGAGAAATAAACAAAAGTTTTTAAACCCCGACCCTTATATTATTGGTAAAAGAAACAAGAAAAGAGATGGCAGTGTTGCGGCTACATTTCACTCAAAAGAAGATAGAATCCCATGTCCACCAGGGAGGCCGGCAAAGATTAAGCGGGTGACGTTTTCAAGTGCTATTGGTTCGGAAAACACGCCGTCGTCTAGTTTATATGAAGGTATAAGCGACCAAGTCGCAGATTGGAACAGTAAGAAAGCGGAAATTCACAATGGCATCTCATCTTGAAAGAAAACGTGTCCAACGATATATGCAAACAAATAAACTTAGATATGGAGTTCTTGTGAACAAACATATCAAGTTATCCGGAAGAAATGCGCGAGATGATCCAATAACAAAAGACACAAATCATGAATAACATAGCGACCGGATACTACGATGTTAATTTAGTTTTTTTATTTATGTCTTTTTTATCTATGTGTTTTACTTAATTTTTATGTTTTAATTTTTATTAATGTGTTTGTGTTTTTATTTAATAAATTTTGTTTTTTAATTTAATATTAATATAAATGATGATATGACATCAATAAACTGAGTTTTTAGTATGATGGATTACAGGTAAAAGTGGTTTAGTGTGTTGAGTCAGTGTGCTGCTGACATGACACTAACAAAATGAGTTTTCAGTATGATGGGTTACAGATGGTTTTAATATGAAGTACTTGATTGGTCTTGTAACTCAAGCTATCGTGTGATCTACCCATATGTTGACATGTTGTATTAGCTTACTAGTTATCACTAAATAATGATGAGAAATGTTAAATTTACAAACAAGCCATAAATCATTTTTCTCTTTTGTTCATTTCATTACATCAATTTAGGTGAAGATATTTCACCGACATCATAAGCTCATACAAAGTGAGTCATTGGGTACAAGGGCGTAGCTTATATAGGGCCGGGGGGGGAGGGGGGGGCGCCCGACCCCTAGAATTTTTTTTTTGCGATGTAGGGGTATATAGTTTTCGTGTAGAAAAATTTCGGTATATTCGGTTTCGACCACCCATTTTTTTTATATTACCCGAAAAATAGCATTAGGAAAAAAAAAAAAAATTAGATCCCGACCCCCCACTGAAAATGTTCAAGCTTCGCCACTGGATGGGTATCCAATGTGGTATTAGGGCTAGGGTTTCCAGTTACCCTTTTTTTAGTAACACATCAATTTATAGAAATTTTTTTGTAAACCTAAAATTTATATTATCGTTCATAAAGAAAGTTTTTTTAATATGGAAAATCACGTGTACAATATGGTATATTCGTGAAGTAAAAAGCTTTAAACTTTATATCATTACTCTATTAAATAATGTATCACATGAAAACTAAAATAATTTTATCCTCTGTATTTAAGGAATTAGTAAAACATACTTTTAAATACTAACCGGGCTAAAAGTCTTTTATAAAAAAAAAAAAAAAAAAACTTTTAAGTATCTAAAAGTTAGCACTTTTCTCATGTTTAAGACTCATCATTACAAAATCATTTTTTTTTTCAATATCATTGTCTACTAAGTCAAGCTACTTGTAGCTACGACTTGACTTTGACCCGTTAAAAGCTCGATTTGAACCGAGCTAATTCGAGACGAGAGAACTCTTAAATTATGTATTATATCACATGTTTTTAAAGCTCATTCACATGTGAAATGTTATAAAAGTTCATGTTGTAGAAGATTTTTTTTTCAAAACCTCCAAAATAGCCTGTTGTTCACTTGTGAATGAATTTGTAAATTTGTTCGCATTTTCGTTCACATGTGAACAAACGGCTATATATATAAGGTTTACAAAACCTTGCAAATGTGCTCTTATTGTTGGTATGTATGTATGTATAAGGCCATATTCTGCCATAATGTAACTGGCCCAAGGTCCTCATATATGTATTTGTAACTTCTGTATCTATATAATGAATAGAAGACTCATAGTAGTCTTCATATGAAATTAACCTATACTTATATATGGGTCAATATATACTATATAGAGCCCTATCCTTACTGGCTTACTCACATATTATTTGTATTTTTCGCTAATCACTTGAATAGAAAGAAAACAACCACACACCTACTAAAACGTGTTTCTAATCATTATAATTTTTGTCCTATCGACAACATGAATTTTAGATGAAAGACATCAATCACATACATATCGTCAAGACGTAATCAAAATCACATACATATCGTCAAGACGTAATCAACATGAAAACGTATCATATGACAAACAACGTCCACAAGCATAAAGACGAGTCCCTCTTCTCTAAGGTCCAAGTCTAAACCCATCCTTTCACATTTAAATTCTGGGGACCAATATTGCTTTTTCTATCACACCAGGCTTCATCACAATGGACCTCCATTTGCCACCTATTTTGTCTTTCATTTAAACATCCAAATCTTTCTTTGTCACATAAATATTATTCACAAAATGATGTTAGTTTTCCTAATTCCAAATTGCTCCCAATAACCTAAATCATGTTTTATTTTGTTTTATGTTTTTGGAAGTTTGTTGCAAGTCCTTTGGATAGCTTTATTACATACATGGTGGCTTTAGAGATGAGTCAGATGACATTTTTTACTCATTTACCTTTGATAGTCGAACATGCAAAACTAAATAAATTAACCAACATAGAGGAGGGTGAAAGGGTCCAGAATCTGTTATTACATGGTGACCCGTCGTGGCTCACACTTAAAAATCATAAAATTTGACATGAACCCGTTTCAACCTGTTACTCAACCCACCTATCCCTTTTACGACCTCCATCGGGCAGTGATCAAGCCACTATGGGGTCAAGGGAGCAGGTGCTCCCTCGGCCATCACAAATTTGCAAGTTTTTTTTTACATGTTTATTATTTTAAGTTCTCCTCCTTGATAACGTTTTCCTAGCTCTGTCCCGGCTACTAGGCTTTGAATTCGGGCGGTATTGCGCTTTATGTTGAGGTTTCTGGTCTTTTTTTTTTTTTTTTGAGATTTGACCTTCCAATAATAATTTTGGTAAAATCCATATCTTGTTAGCCTGGTATGCATCAAAAGGTTGGTAACACAAGTATTCTCTCTAATAATATAAATAAGGATACAATTCAATAAAGGCCGTTGAAGTAGAAAAGATGGTAACTATAATGTCAACTTCGAAGGGTACAATTGGTCCTTCTAAGCAAAAGTTTCCCACTTTATATAACTTAAACCCTGTTTGATTTCATATTAGATAGCATTATAGGAGCAAGCATCACCTTACCTCTCTTCTACACAAAAATCCTTTTGATGTCGGCCGAAGGAAAAAAGAAAAACAAGAATGAGGGACGGAGTAGGTTCAGCGACGAACAAATCCAGTTCCTTGAGTACATGTTCGAGACACAATCTAGACCCGAGTTAAGGATGAAGCAACAACTTGCAAGCCAAATTGGGCTTCAGCCTCGACAAGTGGCAATATGGTTCCAGAACAGAAGGGCTCGATCAAAGTCGAGGCAGACTAAGCAAGAGTATAACAACCTGAAGCACAACTATGAGACGTTGGCATCTAAATCCGAGTCGTTGAAAGAAGAAAACCAGGATCTGCTTACACAGGTACCATTATACCTAGAGGTGGCAAAATGGGTCGATTGTGCATTTGTGAAGGTCAAAACGGGTCATTTTGGAACATATTGAAAGTCAGGTTGGATTGGGTTACCCACAACAACTCTTTTTTTCCCATGAGATAAACCTATTAAGTAATGAGTGTGTCAAATATTATTACATAATTATACTATTTCAGTTATAAAAAATGATTTACAAGATTTTTTGCACTAAACATACACTTTGGGTGACTTTCGGCTCCTTTGGCCCGTTTCCTTGTAAGCTATGTTTTGATTATCTGTTTGATTTGTTAGAGATAAAACATAACCAGATTTTGACCTATTCATAATTAAATGGGCTGAAAATGCGATGTGATTCTATCAACAGTTACAGATGCTAAGAGATCTAGCAAAAACACAAGAAGGGAAAACATGTATCAGACCGGGCATCGCCAACAAGAGCAGCAACAAAGAATGTGGTAACATAACCCTATCACAGGCAGAAAATTCAAAAAAAATATCAGCAAACTATAGACATGAAATTAGTGTCCCGTTCGATGAGGGCACTTCATATGCCGGAGAAGATGATAGAATTGTAGAAAATGAAGAACATATGGGCAGCTTTGGTTTTGACCGTCCAAGCTGGTGGGAGTTTTGAGTGCAGGTTTTTTTGATGAACTATTGTTCTTGCATATGGTTAGAGTGTTTGTAAATCATAGAAGAGTGTTACTTTTGTTTCCATGATATTGTTTACTGAATGCATTACCCGTTAAAGTACATTTGTATAAATCTTCCAAAGCTAAAAACCTTAAACATGAATAACGTTATATATGTTCATTTCTTTTCCAGTGACGCGCTATTTCCATAAATGAAAAAGAAATACTCGAAATCCAACATAAATCGATAGAAAAGATGTCACCATAGATTTCTTTGTTACGTTAGTGTGTCCCGGTGATATTATTTATCTTAAACCATTCATCGTATCATACACGCGGGTATGGCACAATATACACCTGGAAGTATTCCATATGCAGTTCTGCTTACAGATACTATTGGAAGCGTTTGGTGTAGTTTGTACGTATTTTGATTACACAGAAGTGTCACCGAAAGTAACAAAGATGATGCCCACACGAAAATAATAATGTATGTTTTAGTATCACTTTCAAGTAATTCTCAAAATATGAATCATCCTTAGTCCCATCAAAGTTAATGATAGCTTGGCTTCACAAGTATGGACAAATGCAATGACAACATCTAGTAAAGATGTTTGGCCAATTGCTTGCTTACTTTTTTGGTTTTTTTTGTGGCAAGAAAGATATTAAAAAAGACTTTCAAAACAGCAAGGATCAAATTGCAATAGTATATGAGTCCAAAAAATAATATTAATTTGTTTAAAAAGTTTTTAGGATCAACCAAAAGGTCGTGTGTAACAACTCATCGCACATTGGTATGAGATAGTAAGAAATTCGAGACCCCCAATTTTTGTGACAGTAGGTAAAGTTGGGATGTTATTTTCTTTAAACGGGTTAAATGGGTAAAATTAAAACAATTAGCTAAAAAGAACAAGCTAAAACGGTTAAAATTCACAAAAAGTGCGTGAACTTCAAATTTGGATCATTAATTTTAATAAAAAGTATTCTTTAGTTTCAGATAAAATGTTGGCAGGTCAACTCGACCCAAACCATTTTGAGCCATCACCCAAACAGTGGTGGATACAGGAATTCTAGAGGACGAGGGCTAAATTTTAATTTACCTTAATAACAAAACTAAAAGTTTTTGAGAGGGTTCTTTTTTGTTTTTTGGGCTGAGTTCTATTTTGTTTTTGGGTTGATATAAGTAATTAAGTAAATAATCTATACAAATTATCGAGTTTGGGTTGGGGTCGGTCTATGCACCCAAAGGGCCTATTTTCGCTCTAAAATGGAGTCTGTTTCATAAGCTTTATATATGACTCCACACCAAGTCAAGCTTAATGGATCAAGTTTGTGTTCCATCCTTCACAAAGTTTCAAAACAAATCTTGTAACCCATATAATCCATGGTCACACGGGTGAATATATATTCATACCGATCAAGATCAAAATTACAAATATCGAAAGTTGACAAAGAAACGAATTGAAACATAGAAACAAAAACATGACAATATGATAAAACATTTTCAAGAATTCAAACTCGAATTTACTTAGATTGCTCTAAGTATTTTTTCTTCTCTTCATCATTCATAAACGCGGTAACAGGAAAAGACTTTCCTACCCCAATGGGTACCTTGAAGTAAATTTTCGAACTATTGACATCTTCCATACTCATTTCGACAATAGGTACCCACATCAACAATTGTTTACTTTTAACTCCTGTCATTTTTTTCATCTTGCATTTGTCAATATAGGCAGTTACTTCTGTCGCATAACTAACACGCGTATTAGTCCCTTCAAAGAAGTGCTCATATGGAGCCTTTTGCTTCATCCAAACAAAACCGGTCTCACGGACCCTCCCACACTCTACAAGGTCTTTGAGTGGCATAACGCCTCTAGGAAAACCGAGCTCGTCCAGTAACTCGATGGAATGACGTTGGCACTCTTCGGCTCCATACACGATCTCGGCTCCAACTCTATTGTCTGCCATTGTTTTCTACAACTATTAAAGATAGAATGTTTGTACGTGTCAAACTTATTTAACTTGAATGGTTTGGCAATGAACAAGCATTGGGTTGTATATATATATAGCTAAAGATTTGGTGGGCAGGGGTTGGGCTGTAAATGGGTTTTGGTTGGAATTGTGGTTCACCTAATTAGAATAGTACAGTTTGTGGGTAGTCAGTGGTGAGCCAACTACATTTGCGTTTTTAGACTCATGGTGTTGTACTGTTGTATCGCTATTTTGAGTTGTTTGACTATGATGTTTACTCAAAATAAACATAATACAGCAATAAAACTAATAAAAACAATTATTTTGAGTAATTTAAATTGATATTTATGAGAGATGATTTGTTTATTTGACATTTTTACTTTCACAGAAAAGAAAATGTGTTAGGTGTGAGCTGTCAAATAAATAAGTGCAATTCAGTTGGTAATATACAAATGCGCACGTCCTATAATATTTATAAATTGTTAATCATATTGGTTTTTGGTTTATCTTTCTGTTCAAGAGACCTGTTTTCCCATCTTCTTATTCATCATTCAAATACATGTATTTTGTTTGAATATATCATCAGATAATTTTTTTTCCCTGAAAAAAAGAATCATCTTATAACGTTAATAATAGTTTTGGAAGGAAAAAAAATATTTTTTTTACCTTTAAAAGTATATGAAAATTACATTATTGTTTATAAACTATACCTGATCATTCATAACTTACTAGAAGTATAACCGCGCAACACGCAGTGATGAATGATTTTTTTAAAAAATTTAAATTGTAGTGTATATAAAATCCGTAAACTTATTCGGTACATGCATCAAAAATTGGTGACCGGCAGCCGGCTTCGCCAACTGCCAGTTCTAGATTGTCTAACACACGAGTATACAAAAAATGTGTTTGTTATTATTGCTAGAATATTTAAAAATGAAAATGATTATGTAAATTAATATATAATAAATAATATAAATATTAAATGATAAGGTAAAAAGGGAAATACTTAAAATTTTCAAAAATTAAAACACCCTCCAAATGAATAATAAGGTAAAAGCATAGTGCTGGCGCACAAGGGATTAAATATTTTTTGTTGGTGAAGTTCAATGATTTTTAATAATAGTTGTCGCAGCTTTGTATGTGTAATATTATAGAATAAGTGTAGTAGTATAAGTTATAAATTAATAGGGGTAATATAGGTATTTTAAATCTTGATAGAGTATTATAGATTTTTTAAGTTCTTATTCTTAA
>JAOEHQ010005302.1:0-17875 GCA_025447715.1 Asclepias incarnata
AGTTTTTAAATAAAATGAAAATTGTAGTGAGTGGTGGGTGAGTGGAGTGTTGCCAATGAAAATTGTAGTGAGTGGTGAGTGAGTGGTGAGTGAGGGGTTAGCTGAGGTGACATAAGGGGATTGGTTGGGAGTGAGTGGTGGGTGAGTGGTGGGTGGACCAATGCCAACCCCCTCATTAAATGATGAAATTGTTGTGTGAGAAAGGTTCATAATACTGTAGTTGACATCTTAGTTAGACTAAGAGGAGTAAGGCTTCAAATTTGGGGACGTCTTGCGACACGTGACAAATGCGTAAGAGGAGAAGAAGCCCCAAAAAATGGTGGAGTGAGGAGGCAAGGGGAGGCAGATATATATATATATATACTATATATACATACATATATATATACACACACACAACACTTTACAATTCCACGACAAATATTAGACGGGAATCTTTTTCTTTGTTTTTACCAAAACGCCCCTCAGGACTCCTGTACATGCTGCGCAAATGGCGGCAAGGGGCGGCAGAGGACAAGAATCCGCCCTACTCCGGTTGGTCTAAGCAAAAGATTTTAATCGATTGTTTCAAAAATAAGATTCTAGAAATCCGAAGAACAAACTTTGCAGTTCTTAACTTGTAAACAACATTAGTAAATTAAGTGAAAATTATAATTCAGCCAACTTCTTACCATAGATTTTACTAATTTATTAATTGAAAGATTATTAATTTTACTAATTTTGAGTTACAAAAATTTTATTAGTTTACTAATTAAAAAGATGTTAAAAAAAAATTTAAGAGATAATTATATAGGTTACAAAAGTGGCTTTAATTGATCGTATCAGCATAAAAAAAAATGGTTTAATATTGGTAATGGTATGACCGTTAACGCGTGGTATGATAACCGGTGTCAACTTAGTCCATTAGGAGGATGGCAATGGTCACGTCATGGGGCTCGGTATCACTCATGCCTTGAATCAACACTGCCGCCATAGTTGGATCATAATTACGACATAGAGCAAATCGGCAATTCTTGCCGAAGAATCATGGAGTTTATCAAACATGTTTGTATTTGGGAACAATAATATATATATATATATATACTATCTTATAAAGAATACATCCCCTTGTTGAAAATTACTCATTGCAAATTGTCTAAATTGCCCTTAATGATTAAATTACATTATCACTCTTTTATATTTTAACATATCTCCACTAACCCCTTTACATCAATTACCTACACCACTCGACACCGCCTCCATCACCATTCAGTCGCCGCCATCACCACCGGTCGCCGCCGCCACCACACCATCACAGCCATCACCGCCGCATTGCGCGGGTACCGTGCTAGTATATATATATATATATATATATATATATTAGGAGAGGGAGAGTGGGTATGATTGGAGGAAAATATTGAGGGATGGTGAATCATGGTTGCCACTAATTAGGCATGAGAGAGGCATGAAATGAGATGGCAGTATATTATTAGTGGATGTTTAGGCATGGTGAGGCATAGGAATCATGACTGCCATTGTCCTTATGTGATAGGTCGTCTACTCGTTGATTACTAATGCGGGATACTTGCTTTCGTCCAAGGTTGCACAACTTGTAGATGGAAATGAATGAACTTGGCCTATTGAATGGGCTGCCAGATTGCCAATGGTGGCTCCCCCGGTTATCAACAACAATGAGCCGGATAGGCTTGTTTGGAAATATGGAAATTGAATCACTCGTGACTTCTCTGTTGCTACAGTTTGGGAGAGTGGTAGACCAAGAGACCTAGAAGTGTCTTGGTATCCAATTGTTTGGTTTACCCATAGTATTCCGAAACATGCTTTTCACTTGTGGCTTGTCATGAAGAAGAAATTAAAGACCCAAGAATTGCTAAAAAACTTTGGGATGTTCAACTTGGGACCTCACCGAGTTCGCTTGTATGTTTCCTATGTGAATCACAAATGGAATCCCACAACCATTTATTCTTTGAGTGTGCATTTTCTTCGCTGGTCCGGAAGGGAATAGGTGACAAAGTTGGTATTGTCAAATTGGAATGTCCTCATAATGGACTTCGTCCACTTTGCAAAAAAGAAAATAATGGATATCATTATTACAGAGCTTGTCCTGGTTGCATCGACTTATCTCATTTGGCAAGAAAAAAACAGTCGTCTCTTTAAAAAGAAAAGAAGAACGAGCAGCAGTTGATTGAGCTAATTGTGTCTATAGTGCGATTGAAGTTGTTAACATTTAGGTTCAAAAATAATAGCCGAGTGGGGAGATTGGTGGAAATTTGGAAGTTGTCGAGTTCTTTAGTGAATTCATTATAACTAATTTGTTATTACGTAACTTGTTCCTCTAAGTAGCGTCTAGAGTTAGGTATTTGCGAGTGGTTTTGTGCTCTGCTTGGGCCTTGCCTGTTGCACTTGAATGTGCATGATTTGTAATAGTCGTTTAGCACTCAGCTATCCCGCCTGAATTTTTGCAAAGTTTGTTTTTCTCAAGAGATTAACGTCTGAATCTGAATACCACTTCTGAATGTTAAGAGGTGGTTTAAATATCTGAAATCTGAATCAATATAGTTGTTTGTTTTTCAAAACTTCTGAATACTTATAAATGTTTATTATATCATTTTATTAACTGAATTATTAATAAATCATATATTGACTTAACTAAATTATTACTAAAATAATATATTCACTTAAAATAAAACATAAAAAAAAGAAGAATGGAATTGCTCTTAATATTAAAACATAAATACGTGAGCTGTTAACCCAATCAGCAAATCCACCCACCCACTTTATTCCTATTCTAAAAGAAAAACAAAAAAGAAAAACAACACTTTATTGAAAGAAAAATATCCATCTCCTACTCTGTCCCTAAACTTGTTCCCATAAAATTCATATTTTTTTTTTTCATTCTTGAATTACTCCTGTAACATTTTCCAATAAGATATGTTTGAGCTGTGAATGAGAAATCAAAAATGATGACTGAGGATGAAAGGAAAATCAACAACGATAAACAAAAAAACTACCGGCAACGATGACCGGAAAAATGGTCGGCAACAACAGTTACGTACAAGATTGATATAGCCGGTAATGAAAAATATAATGGTTTTGTGATTGATTTTTGGTTTTCATGTGTTTCAGATGTTGTTTAGAGATAACTTCACATCTGACCGAATTTGAGGTTTTTCAGATTCAAAACTTCTGAATCTAAATGAAAAACAAACAATTCTAAATCTGGATTCTTCTTACCGAATCAGATTTAAACATGGTTCAGAGTTTTTAAGCAAAAACAAACAGGGCCTTTGTTTTGTTGGTATACATAAAAAATGAATCAGGATAGCCCTTATTACCAAAAAATACTTAAAAAATGGTAAATTAGTATGTTATACATTAAAGATGTTACCATTATGGCAAAACGACAATAATAGCCTTATCTCTACTACTTAGTAAAAATTTCAATCTCCCATGTTGAAAGTTATAAAACTTACATATGCGAAGTAACCAATATGTCCCTCTTATATATATATATATATATATATATTTACATCTTCTATCACTTAATTTCTAAAATGCATATACCGGTTCCTTTACATCAATTACCTTTACGTCAACTACCTACACTACTTGTCGTCGTCACCGCCAATCATCACCCCACCATCACCATCGCCGCCGCCCCCCGCACGGGTACCCTCTTGTTCCATTACAAAGCATATCCCCCCCTTCTCTCCTCTTTCCCACCTCCTACAAGAAGCTGTAAAACAATTTTTGCCCCTCTATGGCTCTATCTATGCTTACCCTTAACAAGCCAATAATGTAGTATCAAAAATATTTTTATGAAATTAATTTACAACATTTATCGTTTAACTCCTAAATAATTATTTTACTCTCATTTACATCAATAACTTTTATATCAATAAGCTACCTACAATCGCCGTTGTATTGTACGGGCATCATCTACTAAGTAACTAATTTAAAAATACTCGCTAAAAAATCGTTCTACTCTATCCACCAAAATATATATTTGAACAAATTGCATTTTTGGTCCCTGTGTTATCATGCGTTTTGCAAGAATGGTCCAACTTATGCCAAAGTGGCGAAGTTGGTCCAGTTTTCGCATATGTTTAGCAATCTCAGTCCAAAACCCAAACTCTGTTAAATTTAATCCGTTAATGCCATCATGTGAGAAGCATGTGATGGGTAATTGTGTAATTTAATCACCAAAGTGTGTTTTCCTCTTCTTTCTCTACACATACACCTTCTCCACCATAACCCTTTTATCAGATCTGAAAAACAAAAAAAATCCCCAAATCAAAATAACGCATACTAAGCACTACATGACACTACACTGGTGTCTATACCACAAAAAGTACACACATGCATATCATTTAATTTAAATAAAATTAGATACATAGTACTATATCGGTTGAATGTTTTGGGCTTTTTTCGAATCCTTTCGCTTGTTCGGACCGTAGGGCTAGTCGGAGAGGGAGGAGGTTGCAGGTGATCGGCCAGAGTAACAGTGTTGGCCGGCGGTGGTGGTTTTTGGGCGGGGGCAAAGCTATGGTTTTTAAAACCGTTTTCATCACAAATCGAATCCCGGCGGTTTGCTGTGTATTCCCACGACCCAAGGGATCCTTGGGGGTTGAGATTAGGACTACCCCCACCCCCATCAAGACCTGAATCAAACTCCACCACTGCCGGCGACGGTAGGTGGTGATTTTGTTTTTTTTTTTCAAATAACTCCGATTCCGGCCAAGTTTCTTCAATAGAGGTTGTAGGATTTGATCTAAGGTTGTCTTTAACACTCCCACCACCACGATTTAACTCCAGATCCACAGATTCATCAGAGTTTTTTGAGGATTCAGCAGAGGCAGTGGACGGTTGATTGCGTCACCGGAAGTGTTCCGATTGGAACCGCCGCCGACGGTTGGAACCGCTGCTCCGATTGCGATGAACTCCGGATTGAAAAATTCGAAGAAAGTTTGCTTGTTTTATGCTGCGGATCGAGATATGAAACTATGCCCATATAAATATGTATATACAGATGGTGATATATATAGATATAGATATAGATATAGATATAGATATACATATAGTAGATCCGGAGATATATATATATAGATGGTGATATATATATAGATATAGATATATGTAGATCTGGAGATAATATAGATGATATATATATAGATATATTTATGATTTAGATATAGATGGTGATGTAGATATGAAACTATGCCCATAATTTGAGATTATTTTTTTGTTTTTGAGTTGAAAGTGGTGTTGGTTGTGATGAAAAAAAATTAAAATTGGATCTGTGTTATGATGGGTGGGTTTAGATTTAAGTTATGATATTTTTTTTCAGTGTTTAATTTTTTAGGTTTAGATTTGATGATGAAAAAGATGTAGATGAATATTTGTAGGTGATGAATGATGATATTTATTTGTATTTGTTTTAAATCTATTATTAATAGAGTTTTGACAGGTAGAAAGGAAACAAAAAATATAATTGCAAGAATGGTCCTCTTTGTATGAAAAGACGATATTACCCCTATTTAACGGTAGAAAATTAACGGACGTTTGCAATTGGACTGAGATTGCTAAACAAATGCGAAAACTGGACCAGTTTCGCCACTTTGGCATAAGTTGGACCATTCTTGCAAAACGAATGATAACACAGGGACCAAAAATGCAATTTGTTCTAATGGTTATATTTATAATGGTTTTATGACTGACAAACTTCATGTAACTGTTTGGACTGATTTTGCCAGCAACACTATAGCATCACTTGACTCCAGCCACAATGACTTTGTGAAGTTTGAATCATTTTAATTAAAAACGTAGATTTTTATTAAAATATTTGAAAGTTTTGTTTTTTAAAATTTTGCATAGAACTTGACTAGCTACAACATTTTATGTACTATTGGGAGTGCTCTACGGAAAGGAAGTTTGATTTAAACATGCCCTCCATCGAGTCTGCCAACGTACTAACATTCATAAAACTATACACAAATATCTTTGCAATATATAATGAAACAAAAATTGAAGGCAATACATCGACCATCATGAAAGATGGTGTTCTAAGGAAAATAACTTGACCAACTTCCTTGATAGGTGTATAGAGATATGTAAATATGTATATATTAGAGGACTTTTCTTATAATTAGTTGATAGTTTATGTTAATATTTTTCTTGTTTTTACTTTATAATTGAGATCAATGAATATACTTTTCATAAACTCTGTGTAGTTTGACATGGTATCAGAGCCTCCATGGCAGAGTACAACATTGATCTACTAAATAATCTAAATAATTCTATATTTATATTCATATTTGTTGGTCTTGATTCGATTAGTGAAAAATTAAACAATTTAAACAGATAATATGGTGTAATGAAAATTAAGACACAAAGATAATTTTTAATAGAATTCTTTATTAATGATTAATCAAAGAATTACAAAGGGTAATGCGGAATAAAATATTAAAAGACAAACTCTAATCCTAAGTTACCTTTCACTGAATACAGATTTAATTCACAAAATACTAAATTTAGCAAACTAAACAAACTGCTGACAGACAGTAGTTATTGACAATATTCGAGAATGATTGGTTGAATATTATCGGGTTGTGAAACATTTTCTCTAATGGTTTACTTTCCTTTTATAGACATAGATTTGCCTAGGAAGTAGTGAAGGACACTTGTCAAATGTTAATTTGACAAGTGTTAGATCCAACCGGGTTAAAAAACCGGATGATATCATTTTATAATTTAATAAATAAGAAAAATTAATGAAATATATATATAAATTTTACAAATATGATAAATGTGACTAATTTAATAGGCCTACAAACATGCATAATAATTTGGTATTGATTAGGCCTGGCAAAATGGGCGAGTTGGGCGGGTTGGGGTAACGGGTCAAAATGGGTACGGATCAAAATGGGTTGGGGTACGGCTTAACGATTCTGGAGAAATTCTGAATGAACCTCCGATAGTAGCCAGCTAAACCAAGAAAACTCTTAATTTCATTAGGAGACTTGGGCTGTTCCCACTTCGACACTGCCTCAATCTTAGAAGGATCCACTTTGATACCATCAGAAGAGATAACATGACCAAGGAATTGTACCTCCTTTAGCTAGAATTCGCATTTGGAGAATTTTGCATAAAGCTTCTTCTCCCTAAGAACCTCAAGAATGGTTCTCAAATGCTCACGATACTCGGATTCAGATTTAGAATAAATCAGGATATCATCAATGAATACGATCACGAAGTGATCCAAGAACGGTCTACAAACCCGATTCATCAAATCCATAAAAGCAGCAGGGGCATTAGTCAAGCCAAAAGGCATAACCAGGAACTCGTAATGCCCATACCGAGTACGAAAAGCCGTTTTCGCCACATCTTCATCCTTAACCTTTAATTGATGATAACCGGAACGCAAGTCGATTTTTGAGAAACAAGAAGCTCCTTGCAATTGATCAAAAAAATCATCAATGCAAGGGAGAGGGTACTTATTCTTCACCGTTCGCTTATTAAGCTCACGGTAATCAATGCACATACGCATAGAGCCATCTTTCTTTTTCACAAACAGAATAGAAGCTCCCCAAGGCGAGGAACTCGGATGAATGAAACCTTTATCAAGAAGCTCTTGAATCTGAGACATCAACTCCTTCATCTCCGTAGGAGCCAAACGGTAAGGTGCCTTCGCAACGGGAGTAGCACCAGGCACAAGATCAATAGAGAACTCGACCTCACGGTTGGGTGGAAGACCAGGAAGATCTTCAGGAAATACATCAGGGAAATCAGAGACAACAACAACATCAGAAACAGAAGACTTTTCCTTTCGTGAATCAATCACATAGGCAAGAAAATGATCCTTCTTCTATCGAATATACTTGAGAGCTTTCATCACATTAATTAATTATCAGTGACAAACGGTCTATCATGGAATGTTCTTTCAATCTTCTAAGACAGTTTAATCATCAGCAGCAATCTGTCCAAACTGCTGATGAAGAGTCTGATGTATTTCCAATGAATTTGTAAACCTCAAAATGCGTCTGCCAATACTCGAACTCACATATAGTAGAAAAAACCCCAAGACTCACCAAGTTGATCTGGTATATTTTCATGTTTTAAGTTTAACTTGATATCTAATATCCCATTGCCTAAATAGCCAGTAACCATAACCAGAAACCCTCACTATGATTTTTGTAACATAATAGGAAACACTATTAAGTTTAATACACATGGTTATAATTGACGCCAACCAATTTTTGTATTTAACCATCACCAAATGGTCTAGTGGCAAGGAGGTCTCTTTCCTCACAAGAGGTCAGGGGTTCGAGTCCTACCCTAGGCATATTTGGGGTGGCCACAGGTATTTAATTTCCACCTATGGTGGGCCTGAGTGAGTTTTCCCCTCCAGATCTCTGGGTGATAGGGGTTTCTCATCGAGGGGTTTAAATTGGGGACGGACCCGGTTAAGACAACGTATGCTAGACTTTCCGATATTCGCGAGTAATCCACACCTTTAAAAAAAAAAAAAGTATTATAAAAAAACAAATAAAAATATTTACTATAAAAATTGAAAATAAAACCTCGGCAATTGTTGTTTATTTTTTATACAGAGGCGGGCCCATCATCCATTTGGACCATTTCCATCACATATACATACACCAACACTTGTTTTACATCTCTCATCATCAAACTTAAACAAACAGCCTTCTTCATCCATACAACTACAAGTCAAGACTTCTTCTTTCTTCTTCTTTCATTTCAAAATTTCCCAAACGCCGGATTCCATCTTTTAATTTATCTACATATATATACAAATCGCAAAAATCAATCTAATTTATTATTAAGTAAGTAACTTTCTAATTCGTTGAAAAATCATTACATTTTCTTCTGATTATAATAGTTAGTTGGTTATAGCATTAATTAATTTAAAAATCAGGGTTTAAATTATAACTTAAAAAGAAGAAGAAGAAGCAGCAGGAAGAGATGTTAGGTGCTGGATTACAGTTTGGAGGGAGGCGCGTGGGAGAAGATGATAGGTTTTATAACATTAATAATTATCCGGCTAAAGCTAGAGTAAATCGTCACCACCAAAATAATAATTTAACAAAGGGAGCTCAAACTGACGATACGACGTCGTCTGGTAGGATGAATGACTCAGATATTCAAATCCTACAGCCGGAGAAGCCTCTAATGGTGTCTAATCTAGAACGGTTTTTGGAATCTGTTACTCCTTCTGTTTCTTCTCAACTTCCTTCTAAGGTCTCTCCTCCTCCTCCTCCTCATCTTACATATATCTATATCTATATCTATATATATTGTATCTATATGTATTGTTATGGAGTAAAGTAACTTTTAGGTAACATGATTGACTATCAGATTGGCCAACTAATTACCTTCTTTTTTGTAAAAAATATAAATTTAGTGGTATGCTCTAATTTTCTTTTTTATTTTTTTAAATAAAAATAATAATTATAGTAGCTTTTTTATGTGGCGATTGGTGCTGCTTTTGTGCTATGCATATTTGAAAACTAGTCAACTTTGGGTTGATTGTAATTTTTTCTGGGCCATGAGGGTATCGGGCCGGTAGTGGGGAATTGTTTAGTTAGTATGTGGTGGTGCTAGTGAACAAGAAGGCGACGGAGGGTGATGTGTCACGTGCTGATTGGTAGTGTACTAGTGTTGTATCTTAAAATGGGGAGTGGGTTAATGCTTTTTATATTATTATATAGATAGAAGATACTAGATAAGTGGAGTTCAACGGAAGGAACCGACATTTTCCAAGTGTTTGAATAGTCCTTCCGGGATGATAGGCGGTGCTTAACTTCCAATTATCTTTAGTCTTTACATTTCTGGGATTCCAACTTGAGTTTCTCCCAACGGGTGCTGTATGAGCTTGGGGGAAGTGGGATGGTCGCGGCTAATTGAAGTCGTGGTCGGCAGTCAGGAATTTTCTGACTGCGTTTTCGTCTAAACCCTCATCACCCTTTTTTGATAATCTTCTTCATTTTCTGTCTGCTGCAAGTTTTAAGGATTTCATATTAGTAACACTAACATGATTATTTCTCCCATAAATGTCAATCTGTGTATGCTTATGTGGTTATGTTTGTTTAAAATCAGAGAAATACCATCTTCCAAAGGAAAAAATGTGCAATTAAGTGGCTAATGCTAGTACATCAGGTCCCAGTATTCATGTAAAAGCAGGGTATTTTAGTTGTGTATTTGGTTTCATTAGTGCTTTTGGTTGATCTTTGTGGCTGCAGAGAACTATTAGAGGGTGGAGGACAAGCGATATGGAACATCAACCGTATTTTATGCTTGGTGATTTATGGGAATCTTTCAAGGAGTGGAGTGCTTATGGTGCTGGAGTTCCTTTGATATTAAATGACACTGATAGTGTGATCCAGTATTATGTGCCTTATTTATCCGGAATTCAAATATATGGAGACCCTTTAAACTCTTCAATGAAATCCAGGTACTACAACAGTTCATATCTTTTTATGTACCTTTATCTTCCCTTGGTAAGCGTTTTGTTTGTTACGGTGGATTATTTTGTTCTAATTAGTAGCTTGTATGATTTCATAATTTTTGGTCTCGTTTGAGAACCAACTAAGTGATTTTTTCTTAACCGTGTCTATATTTCATGTAGACGTAGATGTATACATTGCTGCATAATTTAATTTTGTTCACCCACATGCTTTTTTAATTTTCAGCATGTCTTTTTGGTGGATCTGTATTACCTTGTTAATAGTAACTTATCGATTGCTTGAGTTATGATTGCTAGTATTACTTGATCGGGAAAACATCACACAAGTTGTGAGACTTGAGAGCACCACATTGTTTACCTTTAGTTAAATATCTAATAGCTAAGAGTGTTACGATGGGGAGTTTCCAGTTATTATATTGTTATGTAGGTTTTTGTCGAAAGTTTTTTCTTGTAGTATCAAGGTTTTCTTAATGTTGCAAAAGGAGTCTTAACTCCGACGTACTTTCATAATAAGTTATCATTATGTTTCATAGGGTTGCAAAAGGAGTTTTAAGTTTTAACTCCGACGTACTTTCATAATAAGTTATCATATGTTTCATAGTGATCCTTGGTCTTCACATAGAATTTGATGCATGTAAATTCATCTTAGGGATCATGGAACATTTGTGTTCATTTCAAAGTTAAATTCACTTTTTTTTTATTAAGTTGAGCTGTCTGCTTCCACATAGTTGTCAGGTTCTTGAACATACTTGTCTCATAATAAATCTTGTTATGTTGTTGCTCTTCAGGCGACGTATTGAGGATAGTGATGGTGATTCTTTTAGGGATTCTAGTAGTGATGTAAGCAGTGACTATGAACATGAAAGGGGGTCTTTGCATTCTCCCAGGGATAGACAGGGTAACCACCACCCAAATAGTAGCATATCTTGGCGAATGGATCAGTTGTCAATGAATGATCAGCATCATGTACTTCAAGAAGGCTTTTCTAGTGATGACAGTGATTCTGCTAGCAACCAAGGTTGCCTGTTATTCGAGTATTTTGAGAGGAATCAGCCTTGGGGCAGAGAACCTTTGACTGATAAGGTTAGTTTCTATGTAGTTGCTAGAAATGAGGTTATTTTGATTTATTTTAATATTGTTCCAATAATTGATTTTCGTTTCTTGCTCTAACAGATACTTGATCTTGCACGCTGCTTCCCTGACTTAAAAACTCTAAGAAGTTGTGACTTACTACCATCTAGCTGGTTATCAGTGGCTTGGTACAATTACTAAGATCTTTAATCTGTGGTCTCAATTTAACATATAAACATGAATGTGTCTTAGTGAGCCTTTGTGTTGCTTTTATTAGGTACCCAATATACAGGATTCCTATGGGACCAACTTTGAAAGATCTTGATGCTTGCTTTTTGACTTTTCATTCTCTTCACACTCCTATGACAGGTTAGTGGTAGATATATGCTTTCAAATAATGCATTTGAAAGCTGTGTGATGCTTGTTATTCTTTTGAAGTGGTTATTTGCCGCCTAATTTACGCGCTCATGTCTTGAGTTGAGGATATATTTTGGCTAAAGATGGAAAGATGGGTTGGTTGGGTTATGGGTCAAAATGGATTCACGTTAAAACAGTTCATCTGTTGGTACAAATGTAAACAGGCTGGGTGAGGCTGACCCGTAACAGTTTTCATCCATTTTCACCTTTTCTTTCTCTCAAAGTGGTGTTTTTTGTGATTAAAAGAACAGTTTGTAGAGTAATACTTAAAATCTAAATAAACGTTTTAAGAGGTTGTGTACAGTAAAAAGCACTTTAGGGGGATTTCCAACCCATTTTGACCCTTTTTGTCCTTAATTTTTTAGCCAAGTTTATGTATTTGATTCGCCTGACCTGTTTGACATAAAACACAAATTCGACCCATTCACAGGTAAATTGGTTGAATACACCCTGGTTTTAGCCATTAGGTGAGGAGTCTTTTTGGGTGTGTGTGTGTGTGTGTTTACAGTTTCATAATTGTTTGTTGCAGGCAATCAATGTGAACATCCACCTGTTGTAAGCTACCCCAATGGGACAGATGGAATTCCGATTATTTCATTACCAGTGTTTGGTCTTGCTTCTTACAAGTTTAAATCACCACTATGGGTCCAGAACGAGCAGACGCTGGTGAGCTCTTTGTTGCAGGCTGCTGACGATTGGCTAACAATGCTTCAGGTCAATCATCCGGATTATCTTTTCTTTTCCCGTAGATGATATAAAGTTAACTTGTAATAACTTAAGCTTTTGTACGAAACCCAAATCATATCCATATTTGTACTTTGGTCATTGAGGTGGGTACATTGATTGTTAAGTTTTGAGATTTCAGAAGGAAAGTATGGTAGGGGAGAAAAAGAAAATAAAAAAGAGAATATGGTGCGTAGAAATAGAAAAAAAAAGAAAGGGAAACGAGTATATTGGAAATGGCAGGGAAGTATGATGATAAGCTACATGAATAGTGAAACTTAGATAGAGTAGACGAAGCAGAACATGTGACCTGAAATCTGCTTTGTTGTAGAAAAGTAAGGGTAAATTCCCATGTTGCATGCTTTGTTTTTTAGAAAATGTTTGACATAAACAGGCTCCTTTTTTTTTCTCTTGGTGATCTGTTCTGTAAGAATTTTGTAATGTTACTACTTAGATATTAGTTAGCTTCCTTTGGTGTATCTATTGATCAATTGTTGCAATGTAGGCGCAAGTTTCCGGGTAATGTTATGTTAACATGTTATGTTTTAGAATTTGAATTGCTTGAGGTCCGTTATCATTTATAAACCCCATGTTTTGTGCTTTTTGGTATTTGGAATTTGATTTGAGGTTAGAAATTATAGGATTTATTATTTATGTAGTTTTACGGTTTGATACAAAAAAGTGAGTGTTCGACTGTTCATCAGAATGTTATGATGCCCTTGAATGTTGTAGAACGACACTATTCATGGGGCATATAACGATGCCAAACATGTAGTGGGCGTGCGTGGTTGATGTTGCCGTGTAGCAAATACATGTTTTTGTGTAACTGCGCTCTTGATCATTGCCGACCACCACCGCCATGTCTGTTTATTTCTTCAAAAGAAGCAAACAATACCAAATTGCTTATCGCCACTTCCTACATTATTTGACGAGTAAGATCAAATGAACAAACTACGCTGCCATTTATTAAAGTCATTTTCTTTCATTCAGTTGGATTTGGATTTCTTTTACCGTGGTGTTATACATGAATGAAGGGTACATAGTGATGAAGGAAATGAATCTGAGGTAATTGCAACTAGTCCCTTTTGCTAGAGCCAACTTAATGCTCCATGGTCTTTACATGGCCGATTCAAATAAATTTCAAATTTATGCAAACTAGTGTAAGCTTACATGTTGAACATCATTGTTTTTTTGGAATAATAATCTATACTAGATGAAACTCTTCTTTTGCTGATTATGGTTTGTTGAGGATAATTTATGGTTGAAATCTCTTCAAATATATATATGGAATCGTTCCATGATGCAAGGACCATTAGTTGGCTGTCGGTATCTGAATAATGCAAGTTGAGGGTAGAAAGGGTAGCAAAATATTAAAGGAATGTATGACTTGAAATCAAGTTGTATTCCGATGAATGGTGTGTTCTAGAGAGCATCTCTTTAGTTGCATAATCCTGAAAATAAGCATTGGTGTACATTAGAGGCTTATTATAGCTACGGAGCTTTTAGTTGAACTTCTGCGAAAGGCACTTCCATGAGATATCCGAAAATCTAGAGCAATGGACACTACACAGAGTGGTCTTCACGAGAATTTGGTCAAATATATGTCGTGATTAAATATGAAAACTGGTCAAATCCTCCAAATCATGTTAGTTTGATAAAATTTCATTACAAAGGAAGGTGATACGTATACAACTTTTGGTTATATACAATAAATACACAAGTAGCTTACCAATCGATCATAGATCAACTGGTACCGTTACCATGTGATTACATGAGCCCACAAAATGAAGACTATATGGTCACAGGTTATAGTGGAGAAAATATATCTTGTCCTCCATGTGTGAGGATGGTGCTTCACCGGACATGATATCTATGCGGTGTGTGTTCTGGGTACATGAGATAGGGAGTTCCCACCCATTTACCCCCCTTTTTTTTTTCCACAAGTAGCTTCATTAAATCAAAAGTTGTTTGTGTATATGTCCAATTCCCATAAATAGTAGACGAAGGCAAGTCCGAAATCAATGTTTTTCTTTTACGGCTGCTGGTTCACTTTTATGCATTATGCTTACCTGCCAACAGAACCTACTTCATTGACTTCCCTATTCCATTGACTTTTGGTCTAACTAATTACAGGTGTATATGCGTTTACTTAAGCTCTTAACTACTCCATTGACTTTTGGTCCAACTAATTGCAGGTGTATACACGTTTACTTAATCTCTTAATCAGTTAAGTCCAAAAAGCAGCATTAGGGTCACTTGCATAGTTGGTTACATCCATTTTCCTGACCTGTCTTCCAGCCCGTAAATGGCGGTATCCATCCCTATTCTCATTGTAATCAGTTTGCTTCACATCGTTGCCTTTGTTCTCGCCATAGGTGCTGAACGCTACCGTAGCAAGGTACTCAATATACTTCAACTCTTTTATATATTCATTTCAGATAAACTATATAGTCCTAATTATTTGTTGATGCATGCCCAACAGGCAAAGGTTGTTACAGATCACGACTTTGATTACAATTGCTGTGTATATTCCTCCAGTGCATCGACGTTATATGGACTAGTGGCGTTTGGACTGTTGCTGATTAGTTAAATGGTCGTTAACATTGTCACGAAGCGTCCGTGTTTCGATAAGGGTGTTGAGAGATGTAGTTTGAGATGCTTGGTCGCCACCTTCTCATGGTAAGTTAATTTATAGGAGTAATTATGGCGTCTTTTTGTAACGATGTTTCAAAAAACATGACCTACAATAAAAAGAAAAAGAAAAACAAATATGTGACAAACAATGCCTAATTAGTCATTAATTTGATTGTCCCCTTAGACAGTAACAGAATCGAATCATTTGATAAATAATGGTAACTCTTGGATAAAGAGTTTGCTAGAACAGAAAGATCATTGGTTTTAAGCCATCTTTGGTGTTTACTCAACAATCGGAAGTGCTTTTCTTACGTGTGTGTTGTTTTTCTTAATATGCTACCTGTTTTGGTTTTATAATCAATATATGAATACAAATGTAAATTAGTTCTAACAAAATCTCATTTTTATGGTTAAATGTAAGATAAATCTTATGTAAAGTAGGTGTTTAGATGGAGACTTGGAGAGTTCGATCGTAAATGTAGAAAAAAATATTTGTTTAGTTTTTGTTTTCCAACTAAAATCAGAAACAGTTGAGATACTAGACTTTCTATGTTAATTATGTTTATTTGATTTAAATTGGACTAAATATTATGTAATCAGTATGACCATGAACGCCCAAGTGTCGATTTATAAGTTCTTCCCTTGAACATGCTAACAGGGTTAGCTTTTTGGGTGCCGAAGTATGCTTACTGGGCGGATCCATCAAGAATGCCCACCGCACCAAATACCGCACAATCTATGTTGCAGTTACTGAAATGTCATGCGAGACTCTGCACAAGGGCGTCTTTGCTGCTGGAGCGATGTTTGTGTTCCTATCGGTGATAGCAGCTGTTGTTTATTATTGGGTTCATTGTTCCATGCAAGAACTTATGTTTAATTGTAACTAGAACGCACTTGAGTGTTTGAGACGTTTAATTTATAAAATTCTTCGTAATAGGAATTTTATATAATGTAACCTCGAGTGTGGAACTTAAAAATGTTTAACGTATAATTGTTAGTAACTAACGAAATGCCATTAAATTGTTAAAAGTGGGACTAATTTTGTAAAGAACTTAAAGGATTTGACAAAGCCACTAATTAAATTTTTAATTATTAAATTGCATGTAATCTAGTGGAAAACCAAGTGTTTAATTGAGAGTAAAACACCTGTTATTTTTGCATGTCTAGCTGCCTAAAACGTGTTCAAGCACAGGATTTTTCCTCATTTGTATCAATTAAACTTAAACAAACTTTCTCAAATATTTATCTTAAAACGCTGTGGTGCTTCTTCGGGAATACTCAAAACCACTGTTGGGTCTCATTTATTTCAGGTATTAAAAACGTTTCTGTACAAGATTTTATATTAGAAATTTTCAGTTTGTATGTTTAAAATCTTGTATTCTATTAAAACGCTAGTTATCGAATCTTTGGAATTAAATACAGAATTGTTCTATTCCTTGATAAAACGCGGTTTAACTAAAGCTCTGTTACCAGATTTGTCTAAAACGCTGCTAGTAAGTTCTAATTGAAAATGACATTTCGATGTGTCATTAATGGTTGGTCCTTAAAACGCTGTAAGAAATTTCAAAGTCAAAATAGCTTAATCTCGAAATTTATTTGAAATGTTTATTAATCTTGCAGTTGACAGCTCAACTAGTGTATTGGTTTAAAATTTCTATTGACATAATTTTTATTTAAAACGTCACCTGCATGTTGATTTTGAGAAACATTATTTTTGATTGTTAGTTAAAAACCGCTATCATTAAATGTAGGCAGAAACTTATAAGCTAATTTTCTTTTAGTCAAATGCATCATCATTCAAGTTGAGTGCATGTATCGTTAAGGATCTCATCAATTGAGTTTCATCTAAAACGCTATCATCAATGTTAATTGGGAACGTTATTTTCGAAGTATAAGCTAATAACGTGGTGTCAAGTTTTGTTTAAAATGTGATCACCACATTTGGATATAACGCTATAACCGAGTCTTGGAAGTTAAATGCAGTATTGTTATAATCTTTCTTATAACGCTATAATGGAATTTTAGATTCAAATGCATGATTAATTTTAATTGAGTAAAAGTGTGATTAAAGATGGCGTCAGTGGTCATGCATTTAATATCAAAATGCAGTTAGCAAATTTCTTGTATAAGAATTGTGTCATCAATTATTGGTCATATAGCGTTTTAGTCATAATCGAGGTCATCAAAAACATAATCTAACATAATTTATTATGTTAGATTTGTAATTGCATGTATTGTTTTTAGTCAAAATTGAGCTATCACGCGGTGAACGCGAGTTAGAGCTATCACGCGGTCTATTGTACATTTTTATAAAACTCTAAATGGCATTTCAACTGTTACTAACTGTTAAACATTTAACTTATACTTTAATTAGTGACCTTATTATAGTGTTACTAATTGTATCATAGGTCCCGGCGAGGTAGACTTGTGATCCACTTGTGTGTAACTCGTTGCTTTATTTACTCCCTCTGTAACAGGTGAGTACAGCCCCTTTTACCTTATTTATTTTTGGGGTGAAAAGCATGCAACTAAACTGTTTTATGTAACTGA